>CACSLK010027752.1:23696464-23733919 GCA_902706635.1 Striga hermonthica | reverse complement strand
GGCCGTGGCGGGCGCGCCGTGCGCCGCCGACGGCTATACGCCGTCTCCCGGCCAAAACACCTTCTTCCTCGGCAACTCCAGAACAACTTAACATGAACATTATTGTGAGGAAATTTAAGACATAAACACGTGGACGAACATGATCATTACTGAAGGCACTAAGACATGACCCAAGGCTGCCCGTGGCCACGCGCGATAAGCGCTAGCGACGGTTTGGGCCATTTCATCGACAAAACCTCACTTTTCCTCGACTAATCTGGACTTACTGGACATGAAATAAGCTAAACTGAACAATTAAACATTAATTGTACGAGAGTTGCCGGGTAAAACCATTAGTTGTTCGATCACGGTTTACTTTAAGCATAATCGGACCTTAGCACGGCCTTACTAAAAATTCTCGAGCATGATTCGAACACTTAACTTATTATGACCTTACTAACATAGTTACAAGATGACGAGGAAGATACCTCGTCGAACGTTCGGTTAAGGACGCAAGGTAGGCGTTACTTCTTGGCTCCGTGTGCTTTGGCGTGCGCAAGTCGCCGTGCGGTACTCCGTCTAATACCGTGTGATGAGGAGTATGGAAAGCTTAAATTAAGAAGCTAAGTTACTTGCTGAATTTGGGGTGGAATATGCTGATCGGCTCTTAAGGGAAAAAGGTGGAAAAATTTGGTCCAAGGTCATCTTATTTATACTAAGGCCGTGGGGGATTGTTGGTGACGTAGGCCTAACGTGGCCACCTCCCTTCATAGCACTTGTAAATTAATTTGATGGGTTAAGGATAAATAATCAAGCCACTTTTCTCCCACTTAAAACACGTGTGCTAGAAGATGTGTGGGAGGGAATTGCTTCCTTAAGCATTAGGAACTTGAATATAATTGGAACATACATCCCCTATAGCTCACGGCTTTTAGGCCATTAATTGGAAAATAATTTTCCTAATGCACGCTTAATGCCCTAGTTAGGTGATTAATTAGCATTAATCACTTAAATTATGTTTAATTATTTAATTAAACATAATGCTTAATTACTAAAATTATTCCGAACGTAAACGGTACGTTGAAAATAAATTTCGATAATCTCGACGGAAATTAATTAATTCTTAAAATGAAAAACATTAACATTATTATCTCGGAACTAAAACATAATTTATACCGAAAAAATATCAGGATATTAAAGTAGCAATTAGATCGAATGATCTAATGGCTGAAAAAAAAATAAAAAAAAAACCCCAAAATTGTACCATCATCAAGGATAATATGAATATGTACTCACACACCAACTATCCACCACATTAATGGGCCCTAACTCAATTAAATTGTTCCCATTCTCCATTAACCGGTTTGTCACCCACCTCTCCTCTCTCTCTCTCTCTTTCTCTCTCTCTCTCTCTCTCTCTCTCTCTCACACACACACACACACTCACTCACACACACACACACTTCACGGATGGACACACACAGATCCACACACATGGTTGATGGGTGCACGCCAGCCACTGTAACCAGTAGAGCTTCGTCGCAAACCGCAAGCCGCCTTCCTTCCATCGCTTCCGACAGACACCTCATGCCGGTGCAACATCACACGGCCCAGAGCCTCGCCAGATCCCTCCGCCCACAGCCGTCGCCTTCCTTAACATCGCCGCAAACTCTCTGCCCGTCACTATTTGACAAGGATGATGCGCCAGCGACTGTCTCCGCGTTCCCGCAGCCATATCCGCCTGTCATGATGCCTGTTCTAATACCGCCTTCCTCACAGCCACATCTGTCGTCTCCACCTTACCCACACCACATGTGCCAGAAAACTGTTAACAGACACAAAAATTCTAATGGCAATGGTTGGGGAAGAAATATTAGATTCAAAAATTAGGGGGCCATTTTTTTAAAAATTATACATTTTGAAGGGGCCAATTTCAAAGTTTAGAAATTACAACTGTCTTACAATTTAGTTCACGGGTTAGATATGTAAATTAACAGAAGTAAGAAATGCTTTATCTATATATATATATATATATATATATATATCAATTTACATTTTTTATTCTATTATCTTTTTTAATTTAATGTCTAGTTCGAACTATAATTTTCGGTCAGAATTTTTTAAATATGGTACGATTATTTATTTTTACTTTTAAAGATCCAATCATGTCGGCTAGATGTTGACTTTATTTTTAAAATAACTGAACTGACCGAACTATAATAATAGTTCCAACAATTTTCGGTTAAAATTTTCAAATATGGTTCAATGAGTTATTTTTACTTTTAAAACTTCCATTATCTTGGCTCGATGTTGTCTTTATTTTTAACATAACTGAACTGAGGTGCTAAATATTGGCTTATCCATGTTTGTCCCATTTTTGTTGCATTTTTTCTCGTTATTTTTCATTTTCCCCCTATTTTAGGTCTTTTCATAGGTTTATAGTCGCTTTGTAGTTTATTGCATGTTTTGCTCAATTTTGGTTTTCTATGTGTTTTCCATATGTTTTTCCAGTTTTTCTTCTTCTATGGTGTGTAGGTCGAAAGCTTTGAGAGGATTTATTTTCTATGATAAATGGATTCTGTTAACATGATTAAAAAGAGCGTTTCGTCTGGCGTCACACAAGAAAAAACAGAACTCAATTTCGAGTTCGGACGAGCCCAATCGAGCCCGAGACACGAAAAAGTGCGAGTTGCCCAAGCCCCGAGCGCGTGCTGCACCGCGCCACATGCCACGACATCGACAGAGACGCCCAGGCTTACTTCACGTCGCGCTGCAGCACTACCATGTTGTTTCACACCGCGCCAACACGCGCGACACCTATCGCGTTTCAGCAGAACATGCCCAGCATTCCACTCTACCCTGCGGCACAGCCCCGCGCCGCGGCACAAAGCTTCTCCACGCCGCGGCAGCACCTCGCGTCGCGACACCTGGAACCTGCACGTCGCGTGCCTAGTTTCTTCATGCCGCGACATGCTCGCTTATATATATGGGATTGACTTCGATAAAAGAAAGGACGTCTCTCAACTGGTGAAAAGCCTAGGTGCGAGAAAACAAGACAAAAACTCCATTTCACTCATTTCCTTCTTTTCTTGGTTTCTTCTTCTTTTCTTAATCCTTCTTTTCCATTCTTCTTCTGATTTTTATTATTATCAAGGATTATTTTTTTCCCAAAATGATAGATACTATTATAAATCAAAATGCACAAATGTGTGAATACTGAGAAACAACGAACAAGTGAAAAAGTGGGAGGACAGGTCAGAAGACCGCCTAGAATCCCGACTAGCAACGCTAGAATAAAAGCAATCACAACAAACTAACCAAAAACACACAATCAAGAACAAAAAACAACTAAAGGCTCCCAACAAGAGAATGCCCGGGTGTAGGATCCCAACAGGATACTAAGTTTTACACCCGGGTTCACTGAGACCAAATGGTCCAAACACAAAAAACAAGACTGAAGAACAACACTGATACATACACAAACAAACAGAATCAAAATAACCAAATAAAAATAATATAGATAAGGGCCTTCCCCAGTCAAAAAACGAGTCCAAACCAGTAGAGAAACATTCAGTCCAACAAGATCCCAAGCCCGAGAAACCGCAACCGAAATGTGTTACAGTCTATACCGAAGTCGAACGCGGACTCCGAAACCATCTCAAATCAACCCATCGCCAATCGAGAGAACCAGACTTGCTCCCCACACCAGCACAACCCAACCTCGTCTAACACTACTAGCCGAGCTCGGGTACTCCGAACCCCACCTTTCCCTAACACCGGAGGATCGGGGGTAAGAGCGGTCCAGTCATACAACCCCAGCATCCTCGACACTGGGTGCCGCATCACATCACTCGGGGTCCCGCCCCGTCCACCGACCCGCACACCTCCCAGCCACACCTCAAGTCGCCCGCAGCTGGACCCCCGCGAGACCATCAGAAGCTCCACCAAAAGTAAAGGCGACTGAAGGACCCTAATCGCAGACAAGATAGAAATTAAGGGGCAAAACCTCTCCAATCGAAGACCCGCCGACGAGAATAAGCCATCAGGCTCAAATCGAGGGCCCACCTCCCCAATCGATAACTCGTTGGTGACCGAGGGCGGTGAATCCATTGCTGATGATTGCAGTGACAGTAGGAAGGCACGATGTCAGGGACAGAATGAGTGGCCAAAGCCGACCACAGGCTTGCGCCTCGCTGTCGACAAGGAGGGCGGACAGAGCAGCACAAATCAGGAAACTTTTGAGAGCGTTTTTTCGCCTGAGGGAGAGAAGGGAGAAAATGATTTGTGATTTTGTGTAGTTGCAAGGGCCAACGTTCTTTAATTTTACTTTTTATTATCAAGGATTAAGCTTTGTATTTTAAGATTCAACACTTGGATTTAGATTAATTGTAAGTATTTCTTTCTCTTATTTAATTCATGAATAAGGGTTGATTTGAGAGGAATGATTATGTGTTTTGAATTTGATATACATAGATAATTATGATTGGTAGGGATAGGGGAGATTATTTTTGTTTAACGTGTATTTATCGGGCTTTGATTTGTTCGTTCATGTGTGAGTTGATTTAATTCAGAATTGATGTGTGCTTGTTTGATTGACTGATATAATCGAAGAGTGACACTTCAATCTTGCAATGGGGAACAATTGAATGTTAATTTGTCGAGGAAGGGCGTTGTTGATCCTAAATGATTTAATGATTAAAATCCTTCTAATAGAATTAGCGACTTTTATAACCGAAATGGGAGAAGTCGTTGACCTAGGCTCGCACGAGGTAGATGATTTTGTAATTGAATAGTCTATAGCTTTTGGATTGAAATAAGTGCTTGTCGATGATGCGTCCCTTGTTACGAAGAGTTATTGGGATTGGGAAATTGATATGTGTTGTATGCTCGAACTTGTTCGTATATGTTCAATCCCATGTTCCGAAAAGTTATTGAAAGCGAACCGCTAGATGTTTAACAGTTTAAGTGACAGTGTCAATCTCGAAACCAGACAATTAATTGTTTGGTTTTGCTAAAAGAACATGGATTAATTATCACGTACTCCCTAGCTTCTTCATCTTTGTTTCGCTTCTATTTTTAGGTAGATTATTGTTTTTATATTATTTCTTGGTTGGTAATTATTCTACCCCCATCCTGATTAAAGTTTTTAGAATTTATTTTCTTTTTATGTGTTATCAACACCACTTCTAAACTTTGAACCGCCTTCCTTGCGTGATAGACGCGGGGAACGAATCTTACGATTCGGTACTCGGTAAAAATAACAATTTGTGCACAAAACATTTGGCGAAGTTGTCGGGGAAGGCAAGAAGAATATTTGGTTTTGGTGTTGATTTTATTTTCCGTGTTTCTCTTTATTTTGTGTTTTTCGTATTTTTGTTCTTTCTTTTGTGCATCTTATTTTTCTTTTTGTCTTTCTTGTTTTTTGTCTTTTTTTTTTCCTTTCTTTCGTAGGTATGTGTTGTTTTTTTGTTTTGGTGTGCTGGAAATATGAACTTCAACCGTGTTTTCCCTTTATCGCACACCAATTTTGGGTTAACGAGTCGAGCTATCAGGCCAGGTACCCTGACCAGTCATATCCGTACTCTTCCGAGCAGTACTGGCACCTCTTCTCCGTCGAGCAATATTATGAGTCCCACGAGTTGAACGAGAAGCTCGACCATAGTTATTCTTTTGCAACATCCCGGTTAGCTCGGGAAGAAGAGACCGCAACCCGGTGTGACCGTCCAAATCAGCCACCTCCATACTACGAGTCTTGGGACTATGGACAAACTTGGTCATATCCTTACGAGCAGCAGTGGCATTTAGAGCCTGTTGAGCAGTCATATGAGTCCCCCGAGGAAATTTCAGAGTCTAATGCCAAGCTCGATCAGGCTCTCACTCTTTTGGCATCCCAAGTGGCTTGTAGGAGCATTATTAAGTCCAGACTCGAGAACCTAGTGCAGCGCGTGCAGGACTTAGAGTGTAACACCCCGCTTATCAGAGTCAATTTTTTCACATCTTCTTAATTTGAAAATACGTATAAATTTTTCAAAATCTTCTTAACTTAGCTCGGGATGCTACTAAAACTTATCTTCTTTAAAATTTGTCTTCTCAAAACTTGGTCTAACAACTGATTAAATATAATAAAAAAGATTTTAATTATAAAAAACAAAACTGATAAATCTTTTAACTTTTAAAAATACTATCACACATGTTCAATATCTGAAAGACGTAGCGGAAATCTTATAAGCATGGTATAATACAAACCGAAACCTTATTAAAACTTCATAATATAACAAATGAACCAAATTCTTGATCCACACCACCATAGCTGATCTCACACCTCTGCACCGACCCTCTTACCTGAAAATGATAATAGTGGGGCGTGAGTACTAATCCACTGTACTCCGTAAAAACTCATACTAAAGTAAACATTAATAATAATATCAATATCATGACCACAGGTATATATAAGCTTCTCCCGAACACTAGATCCGGTAACTTAAACTGAACTGCAACTACCGTACTGTCGGTTCTCACGTGATCACATATTGGGGGCTGCCTCCCCAAAACCCAGTCTGGACTGGGCGAGTCTTAACTTACTTAGGATGGCTTATTAAGGCTACTGCGCCTCCACCCCAAGCATAACTTTAACTCATATACATACCTTTGAACATGATCTAGCTATTATACTCAATGTAATACCCAGTCTGGGTCCCCACCTTTCTTTTTTGAAAACTTTTGAAAACTGTAAGTGCAGTACTGGTAGTTGTATCTGCAACTACATAAAAATATAAACAAATTTACTAAGTACTATGCTCATAGTATTCTCAATAGTACTTTGGGATTCTTAACTTTAACTAATAACTCATCTGAATCTTAAAGATAATTTCGGTTATAACTCAAATGAACATTAATTCATTGAACATCTTAAATTCTTAAACTTTTACCTAAGACCGAACTTAAACCATATGAATCGTGATTTTTAAACTTAGATGTTTGTATAAACTCATATACCATTTAAATAACTTGAAAGTGAAAATAACTAAATTACACATACATAAATTCATGATTCAAACCTTATCTTAAACTTATATATATATAAAAATGGTAACTTAAAACTCATCAAAACCATATTATAATATCAATATACTATTCTTGGAACAATTCATAGAATTGTCTTCTTAACACATTCAACTAAAACTCAATCAATACTCATATAAATCATGCCTTATTACTTAGATGTTGGCTTGCAAAACTTGTAAGTGAAATAACTCAAATTCACATACATAACTCAACATATTCAACTTACCAACATCAAACTTAACTCATGATTTATAACAATTAAACTTGTTCATCCTTATAACTCAATCATAACATTAAATTATGATATCAACATGCTCACTCAACATGTTAAAGCTAAACTTGCACAATTTATGAAATTGCATGTTTATCAACATTTTGATGCTAAACTTACCAATTTACTCATCATCAATTGTGAAACTCATACTCTTACACTTAAGATGAATAACACATCATATTAAGCTATCAACTTATAACTTTATCAACTTCTCATCATGATAACTCATATCAATAACATGAAATGGATACTATTATGCCAACATAAACTAAATCATTCATATCTCAACTTATAACTCATGCATGATATCAAATACTTAAATTCTAACAAGAATCACTTATACTAATCATGCTTTGCTAATAACATGAATCAAACATAAAATACAAGCATGAATTACCTCCATCAAGGGCTTGAAATTGAAATTTGAAAGACTTGATAGGAACTTGAATTAACTTGAATTATCTTGAAAATCCTTTACTCCAAAAATACTTCTCCTTCAAAAATCCTCACTTAACCTCTCAATATAACTTTGATACTTTACTTTGATGTAAAAATCTGATTTTTGAAGCCTCTATTTATAGCCAAAACTTTGGAATAAATAATTTGGAGTAAAGAAATTATCAAATTTAACAAATTAAAATTCTAAAAATTAATCAACTTAAACAAGTCCTTACCAAACATTTCAATTTATCAGCTAAGCATAATTAATTGCTCAAAATACACTTTAGTTGGCATCAAACTCGAATCATAAAAATCTAAAATTTTGTCGGTCACACGACCAGTGTCACTAGTCACACGACCCGTGTGACGCCACACGACCAGTGTCATTTGAGACACACGACCCGTGTGAACTCACACGACCCGTGTCACTTAAGTCACACGACCCGTGTGAAAAAACGGAAGCTAAACTTGAATAGTGCCTTGAGCCACACGACCCGTGTGGCTTGTCACACGACCCGTGTGACTTCACACGACCAGTGTGGCTACCCACACGACCCGTGTGACTTTAAAACTTTAAAATTTTAACTTTTTAAGCCACAAAATAACTCAATCTTGGAAATAAACTGATATTTATTACTAATAACTGAATGGGATATTACATTCTACCCCCCTTAAAACTATTTTCGTCCTCGGAAATACTTAAACTGGGATACATACTATCTGAGTATATATCAAAACTTATCTTGAACTCTAACATCAACTTATCACTCCCAAATGGCATCTTATTCTCCGTGGCGATTCCATTTTATACAAATGAGGAAAATATATCAATTCCTTAATCGATGAAACTTTTTGGTCTAAAACTGATACCAGTTGTTCCTCGTAAGTTTAAAACTTACTGAATCTAAATCTCATTGTGCTAAAGCACATGATTTGGATCGCTCATGTATACACGTATCATCAATACGCGAAAAACATTACTCATACTTACCAACTTGGGAGGTAAAACTTAAAGTTAGAATACATTTTCTACTCGTTCAAAGAACTTTGAATGGACTTATACAAAAAGAATGCAATTTACCAAACGACACTTCTCCTTAGTCGAACTATCTGAAAGACTTTATCCATTTCTAAGTAAAAATTTCTGCCAATTATGAGCAGTCGTGAACCTTTCTTGAATCCAGGCCACATACTTGACTATTTCCTCGATCAACTTCCATTATGGTAAAGCCAAATACTTTTGGACTTGTCACTTATGACTCGTAACATGACTATGTGGCACTTTGCATGCAATGTACCCACTACCCGGGGCCCTTCGGGTGCAGAACATTTACATGCGTGTACCTACAATGTCAATATCACCTACATCTACGTTAATATCACCAATTGTACTGAACTTGCCTCTGCGTCAGAAAACCTTCTGATAAAAAAAATTACTATCAACACTTGTATTCCTCTGACTTTATTATATCCAATATTTCTCAAATAAAACTGATTGGAAATTAGTGCACTGCATATATTACTGATCACACCACATTTCACCTATCGAGGTGAATTATTCTGTCCTCAATAATGCTGACCGACACAACTCAACTTCACAATAATCTATTGCTGACATCTCATATTGGATTTCTGCTGCATTAATTGCATACTGGCTGCATGTTCTGACATTAGGAATATAATAATGCCAAACTCTATCTCCAGAAACTTACCTTCTACGCTTCGATCTTCTATAAACTAGCTCGCTAATCCTTCAGTCTTCTTCAGCAATGGTCCGAAACAACAAATGGATTCGGCACTTTCAAACATTTACAAATCATATTCCTTTCTTCCTTTAAATATCATAAAAAGGATTTATCGATCTTGAGTGGAAAGATTGAGAGTGCTAATGATCCACAATATTCCAAATGATATCCGATGGTTGATTGAAGCAAACGTCCGACTCTCTGGCGAATTTCCAAATTCTTATAAATATCTGTCTGGTATGGGTAGAAGTACTCTTTCCAAGAAATGTAGAGCCAAACGAATAGGTGGCTTCTATAAATGTGCTCGATTGAATTGCGATACCCGATGCAAATCGCTGGGGTTTGTGTCCATAAATCGAGAAGATAAAATAGCTTTCATTAAGAATGGCTTGAACAAGGAATCCTTGGATCAAACCCTCCAATCCCAGTGGATATGTGCATCAAGAGCTTATGTCTTTATGGGTCTGTTTCAAAGATGAACAGAACCGCTATAGTCTCGAAAACATTATTGCTAAGGATCATGTTTGCAACAGCTATCTCTGATAACTCCCTTATTAAAAGGTATTTATTTCTTTTGATAAATATAACTCTTGAATGCTTAACTACTCCCCTGTCTGTTGCTTCTGCCGAAATCAAATATTATAATACTCATTCTCTTTCCTTAAATAACCCATCCTTTCCCCATTTGAGTATCTCTCTACTCTAAATGGAGACTCCTGTTTCTTCTCAAGTCACAAAAGTTCTTTCATCTATAAAAACCATTTGTGTTCTTGGTGGTTCTAAACTTGTAGCTTCTTCTCAAAATATTGATATCGTATCCCAACTAGTAAGAGAACTGGGAAAACAAAAGATCAATTTACTCTATGGAGGGACTAGCCTCGCTTTCTTTGGTAGCCTTCTCTTGGCTGGAAAAGGCTTTGATATTGAAGTGAAAAGTGTTCTACCATTTCACAAAACTCCTTCAAAAGTTCTCAAAGATTCTACCAGTCTAATGCTTTCTAACTCTATTTGTGATTGCACTAGGTTCATGGTGAACCATAGTGATGCTTTCATCATACTTCCTGGTGGTTATGAAACTTTAATGACCATGTTTACTATTGCTTCTTGGGCTGACATGAAACTCCATAATAAACCCATTGGTCTATTAAATTCTCATCATATTTCAGACTTTTATATCTGATTCTACTAGAGAGATCTTCAAATGTGCTGATACTGCTGCTGGACTTATCAAGGAACTTCAAGAAAACATCACTTCTCAAGATTATGTGGAAACTCATGGGGTTAAGCGAAAGCGAACTTTCGATCCAACGGATTTATCTTTATAAACCTTGATCTAAACTTGGGTGGCAGTGTTAAGGGGTATTAGACCCTTGAGACACACCCTCCTTATATATATATATCTTGAATTAGTTGAGGATTCACTTTTGCTTTATCTGCTTATCTGTTTTGCTATTTCTGATGAATCTGTAATAGCTTTTTTTGTAGTAATGAAATCCTCAATAGTGTGCTTGAATAATTCTTTTTTTGGTATTGACGAATATAAATGGAAACTTATTCGTCTTTGTCTTATTAAACAGACTATCATCACATATCCAGATGACTTATATATTACTTTTAAAAACTCTTTTGAGAGATTTAACTGATCTTCTCAATGTTGGAATGTGAAACTTATGAACTGACTGATGTCTGTCCAAGTTCCAGGTAAACTCAGATTAATGACTCTTATTTCAAGTCTCCATAATTTACCCAGCTAATTAACAATTATTCAAAATTCATGAACATTGAACTTTATTTGGTAATTACCCGGCATTGTGACTCTTATTTCAAGTCGCCATGATAATAATGAAAATACTTAGTTCTATATAATGATACTTTTAAACTCATGCTTTCTTAACTTCGGAAACGTACTATGTAAGACTGATCATAAAAGTACTGATAACTTTGTTTCTGAACATTGCTAACTAAATATTTTTGGTATTTAACTGATAAGATACCTTTATTTCCGACTCTAAAGATTGACTGCTTTATTAAACTTTACTCGTAGGGTTCAGTTTCAAGCCTCCATGGTATATCCAGACTTATGGTTCTTATTTAAAACTTCCATGATAAACCCGGACTTATGGCTCTTATACACTGAAAAACCGTTACTTCTGATCTTTAACTTATGTACATCGTACATACTCAAAATAAATCAATTTCTAGAGTCAGAATTCAACTTTAATCTGATGTCTTTATCTTTAAAATGTTCAGATAACTTTCTTGATCTCTTGAACTTTAAAAATTTATAGTCACAAAAATAGCAACTATATCTGAATGAATATCTCATGTAAAACTTTACAGTGTGCCATCTGTATACTTGAATCTGATCAGTATTTAAACTGAAAATAAATACTGAATTCTTGAAAAGCACAATTTCTTAACGAGTTATCAACTTGATAAGCTATAATTCAACTTGAATTCTAATATAATTCTGATTTCAGATATGAGGACATATCTGATTTCGGATATAAGGACATATCTGATATTACTGATCTGAGCATTTATTCTGATTTATAAGGTTCGGATAATTGAGTCTTATTGAGCATAGACTTAGTAATTTGCATATTTTTAAGAAAATAAACTTTTGCAAAAACTTTAACAGCACTTACCTGGTAGTCGGCGAGGTGTGAGCGTGGTGTGGTCGGTTTTTCTTGAAAAGTTTCTTTCTGAAACTCAAACTTTTAGTATACAGAGCGTTTGAACTTTTGCTCTGATACCAACTGTAACACCCCGCTTATCAGAGTCAATTTTTTCACATCTTCTTATTTTGAAAATACTTATAAATTTTTCAAAATCTTCTTAACTTAGCTCGGGATGCTACTAAAACTTATCTTCTTTAAAATCTGTCTTCTCAAAACTTGGTCTAACAACTGATTAAATATAATAAAACAGATTTTAATTATCAAAAACTAAACCGATAAATCTTTTAACTTTTAAAAATACTATCACACATGTTCAATATCTGAAAGACGTAGCGAAAATCTTATAAGCATGGTATAATACAAACCGAAACCTTATTAAAAGTTCATAATATAACAAATGAACCAAATTCTTGATCCACACCACCATAGCTGATCTCACACCTCTGCACCGACCCTCTTACCTGAAAATGATAATAGTGGGGCGTGAGTACTAATCCACTGTACTCCGTAAAAACTCATACTAAAGTAAACATTAATAATAATATCAATATCATGATCACAGGTATATATAAGCTTCTCCCGAATACTAGATCCGGTAACTTAAACTGAACTGCAACTATCGTATTGTCGGTTCTCACGTGATCACATATTTGGGGCTGCCTCCCCAAAACCCAGTCTGGACTGGGCGAGTCTTAACTTACTTAGGATGGTTTATTAAGGCTACTGCGCCTCCACCCCAAGCATAACTTTAACTCATATACATACCTTTGAACATGATCTAGCTATTATACTCAATGTAATACCCAGTCTGGGTCCCCACCTTTCTTTCTTGAAAACTTTTGAAAACTGTAAGTGCTGTACTGGTAGCTGTATCTGAAACTACATAAAAATATAAACAAATTTATTAAGTACTATGCTCATAGTATTCTCAATAGTACTTTGGGATTCTTAACTTTAACTGATAACTTATCCGAATCTTAAAGATAATTTCGGTTATAACTCAAATGAACATTAATTCATTGAACATCTTAAATTCTTAAACTTTTACCTAATACCGAACTTAAACCATATGAATCGTGATTTTGAAACTTAGATGTTGGTATAAACTCATATACCATTTAAATAACTTGAAAGTGAAAATAACTAAATTCCACATACATAAATTCATGATTCAACCTTATCTTAAACTTATATATAAATAAAAATGGTAACTTAAAACTCATCAAAACCATATTATAATATCAATATACTATTCTTGAAACAATTCATACAATTGTCTTCTTAACACATTCAACTAAAACTCAATCAATACTCATATAAATCATGCCTCATTACTTAGATGTTGGCTTGCAAAACATGTAAGTGAAATAACTCAAATTCACATACATAACTCAACATATTCAACTTACCAACATCAAACTTAACTCATGATTTATAACAATTAAACTTGTTCATCCTTATAACTCAATCATAACATTAAATTATGATATCAACATGCTCACTCAACATGTTAAAGCTAAACTTGCACAATTTATGAAATTGCATGCTTATCAACATTTTGATGCTAAACTTATCAATTTACTCATTATCAATTGTGAAACTCATACTCTTACACTTAACATGAATAACACATCATATTAAGCTATCAACTTATAACTTTATCAACTTCTCATCATGATAACTCATATCAATAACATGAAATGGATACTATTATGCCAACATAAACTAAATCATTCATATCTCAACTTATAACTCATGCATGATATCAAATACTTAAATTCTAACAAGAATCACTTATACTAATCATGCTTTGCTAATAACATGAATCAACCATAAAATACAAGCATGAATTACCTCCATCAAGGGCTTGAAATTGAAATTTGAAAGACTTGATAGAAACATGAATTAACTTGAATTATCTTGAAAATCCTTTACTCCAAAAATACTTCTCCTTCAAAAATCCTCACTTAACCTCTCAATATAACTTTGATACTTTACTTTGATGTAAAAATATGATTTTTGAAGCCTCTATTTATAGCCAAAATTTTGAAATAAAATAATTTGGAGTAAAGAAATTATCGAATTAAACAAATTAAACTTCTAAAAATTAATCAACTTAAACAAGTCCTTACCAAACATTTCAATTTATCAGCTAAGCATAATTAATTGCTCAAAATACACTTTAGTTGGAATCAAACTCGAATCATAAAAATCTGAAATTTTGTCGGTCACACGACCAGTGTCACTAGTCGCACGACCCGTGTGACGCCACACGACCAGTGTCACTTGAGACACACGACCCGTGTGAACTCACACGACCCGTGTCACTTAAGTCACACGACCCGTGTGAAAAAACCGAAGCTAAACTTGAATAGTGCCTTGAGCCACACGACCCATGTGGCTTGTCACACGACCCGTGTGACTTCACACGACCAGTGTGGCTACCCACACGACCCGTGTGACTTTAAAACTTTAAAATTTTAACTTTTTAAGCCACAAAATAGCTCACTCTTGGAAATAAACTGATACTTATTACTAATAACTGAATGGGATATTACATAGAGGATCGAGTTTACCAATTTCTCTCTCGAGACCACCGCTCAAGGTGAATCTATACATAGAAATGAACCTCGGTAGGCTGTTTTGTCATACGATGAAAAACTCAACCTCATCCTTGTTTGTATATCTGCCCAGAGCACTCGAGATATGGAGATTGAGCTCGTATGTGCTCGACTGAGTGCACAAATAGAGATTTTTACAGCACATATCGACTTAATCGAGGCACAAGTCGACGACCCCCACCTTATGCTTGATACACACGACCGCATGATAAAGCAAATGTGTGAGGCCGAAGAAGAAGATGATGACCTCCAGCGAGACGTTGATGATCTTTCAGAGTAGGAGATCCATGGGCTGGATACTCAAGCCCCTTCCCCCACCTCCGATTAGAAGCATCAGTCTTATAGGCCGTTGCACTGTGTTATGAAGTGAGTAGGATTCAGTTCGATTTGCTCCATGGAGATTGATGACAGAGATCGGGTGAGGAAAGCTTTATGCCTAGAATTGGGGATTTCTCGTGCCCGAACCCGCTTCACGTAGAACATAGCCAAACAGATCCACCGGGCCCGCCTTCTGGCCACATTGCCCAAGCTACCACTTCTCGAAAATACGAAGGCGTGGCATGATCGTTATTTCTTTCTGGATCCTGACTGAGTTCTCCATAGGTTTCGTCAAGCTAATGACATTAAACAAGCACTTACTGGGAGGCAACCCAAGTGATTTATCACTTTCCTAGATATTTTCCATTCTGTTTTTTTTAGTTCTACTTTTAAATAATGGGAATTTTGGAGTTCTATGTTTTTCTTGGCACGTACGAGTTTGCGAGCTTGAGCAGGAGGACTATCGAGGTTCTAAGAGGAGCATAGGTGAGTGGTTTGCACGTGGATGCTTATTCTTCTCGAGGCATTTTTGGTTTGCACACCCTTTTCTTTTTTATCCTTTTAAGTTATTTCTTTCACCTGTCTTTTCTTTTGAGTTTTGTGTCATGTGCTGCCTACTAGTATTGGTTCGTTATATAAAATTTTAGGTCCTATTATTTGACTTTCTATTTTGTGTTGAAGCAATGAGGACACTGCCTCATTTTAAGTGTGAGGGATTTTATTTGGATTTTGCATGCTTATGTGGTGGACCGGTCTAGTTTTAGGATTTTGTGTTGTTGAGCATGTGGTATTGGTGATTATATAAATTGTTGATGAATATTTGATGAAATTGGGAAGTTGTGATGACGGACGTGTGGTCATTGCCTCGGTATATGCTTGATTTCTTTGAATGTCATTTATTTGCCTTGTGAGGTATTGATGCTTACTCTTCTTTCTTGTGAGACATTGGTAATATTATTGAATGATTAGAACTTGCCTTGAGTTTATTTGAAAGGAATCGATTAGAGTTTGAAATTGCGAATATGATTGAGGCGTTTTGTTGAATTAGCTCTCTTTAGCCTTGTTCTGGATCCCAAAAAGAATTTCCACCAGTAGCCCGTTTGAGCTTTGAGCCTTTTCTTGGCAGTCGTATATGAAATATATTTTGTTGACAGATTTGGTGATGATTTGTGAAAATGGTATTATTGTTGAATGAGGTGCATTGGAGTTGGATTTCTATTGCTTGACCATTAAAAAAAAAAGAAACAAAAAACGAGAGCTCACAAGGCGATTCAAATGGATTCTACTCTTCTTACTAGTCGATTCATGTTGACGGGTAATGAGCATTGGGAAACTACTCTAGGAAACTTGGATGATCCCCAATGTTCACACCTACAGATTGGTGTCCTTTTGTTTCAATCTTTCTTGGAATAAGTTACTCTCCAACTAAAAATAAATAAAAAAAAAAATTGGTCAAGTAATATTGCAATTCGATGACAGCGCAATTAGATGTTGTTTGTGGAGTTGTTGGGGGATGGTACGTGTGCTAGCTTGTTGGTTTGGATGAGTAGCGGACATTCGAGGAGTCTATTACTCGAAAAACTTTGACTGATTATTGGAGCTTCGTATCCATATATATATATATATCCGTACCTTTACCTATAGCCTGCATACAACCCGTGAAGTCCTCTTGATTCTCAAGTTTTTGAGCTTTGATTGTTTTCGAGTAATTTAAACGATTGGCTGCATATGTTGAAACTTGAATATTGACTAAGTTTGAGTGTAACTACCACATATTCATGTAAAAAAAACGAGTGAGGCTTATATTATAATATATGTGTTTGAGAGTTTGTCATTTCAAAGTCAAGTAGACATATGGTCGTACGGTCATTCGAATTCGACCAAATTGAGTTGGGAATTTTGAGACTCCTCTTACTTGAATCCGTATCCATGCTCATGTCTTGTTTTATTTTTTTTTTTTTTTGTTCGGGACGAACAAAGGTTTAAGTGTAGGGGATTTGTTTGTCTCATTTTTGTTGCATTTTTTCTTGTTATTTTTCATTTCTTTTTTCTCTATTTAGGTCTCTTCCTAGGTTTATAGGTCGTTTTGTAATTTATTGTATGTTTTGCTCTATTTTGGTTTTCTATGTGTTTTCCTTATGTTTTTACGGTTTTTCTTCCTCTATGGTGTGCAAGTAGAAAGCTTCGGGAGGATTTATTTTACATGATAAATGGACTGGGTTAAGATGATTAAATAGAGTATTTCATCGGCGTCACACAGGAAAAAACAGAACTCGATTTCGACTTCGGACGAGCCCAAACGAGCCCGAGACATGAATAAGTGCAAGCTTCCCATGCCCCGCGTGCGTACCAAACCGCGCCACATGCCACGACATTGACAGAGATGCCCATTCTTACTTCAAGTCGCGCTGCATGCCCTGCCGTGCCGCGGCACGCTCAATCTTCATGCGCGAGGACCATCACGGCGCGGCACTACCCTGCTATTTCACACTGCGCCAGCACGCATGACACCTGTCGCGTTTCAACAGAACATGCCCAGCATTCCACGCCACGCTGTGCCACAGCCCCGCGTCGCGGCACAAAGCTTCTCCACGCCGTGGCAACACCTCGCGTCGCGTCACCTGGACACTGCAAGCCGCGCGCCTAGTTTCTCTACATCGTGACCTGCTCGCTTATATATATGGGATTGAATTCAATCAAAAAGGGACGTCTCTTGACCGGGTGAAAACCCTAGGTTCGAGAAAACACAACAAAAACTCCCTTTCTCTTCTTTCCTTCTTCTCTTAGTTTTTTCTTCTTTTCTTAATCTTTCTTTTCCATTTTTCTTCTTCTTTCTTATTATTATCAAGGATTAAGCTTTGTATTTTAGGATTCGACACTTGGATTGAGATTAATTGTAAGTATTTCTTTTTTTTTATTTAATTCATGAATAATGGTTGATTTTATGTGTTGAATTCGATATACGTAGCTAATTCTGATTGCTAGGGAAAGGGGATGATTGTTCTTGTTTAACATGTAATTGTCGGGCTTTGATTTGTTCTTTCTTGTGTCAGTTGATTTAATTCGGAATGATGAGTTTTTGCTTGATTGATTGATATAATCGAAGAGTGAAACTTCGATCTTGCAATTGAAAACAATTGAATGCTAATTTGTCGAGGAAGGGGAGAAGTCGTAGACCTAGGCTCACATGGGTTTAATTGCAAAATATAGTCAGTACCTTGTACGTGGTGGCAATATTAGTCATCATGTATACGAATTGGCAATACTAGCCAGCAACTTTCAAAATTTTGGTGTTAATACCCATGTCCGACTAAATTCGATGGCTACTGTTGTCACTGCGTAAAAAGATACGGACTGTATTTTGCAATTTATCTGTAGAATTTGGTTGGATTTGGGTAATAATCTCGAAGTTTTGAAAATTGTTGGCTAATACTTCCAATTCATAAGGATTGTGGCTATTATTTCCATTGCGTACAAGATACTAGTTATATTTTACAATTTAGCTGCTCACATGAGGTAGATGATTTTGTAATTAAACAGTTTATAGGATTTGGATTGAAATACTTGCTTTTCGATGACCCGTCCCTTGTTACGAAGAGTTATTGGGATTGGGAAATTGACATGTGTTGTAATGCAGGTGTGAGCGTCTTGGTCCGGTTTGGGGTAGATCAATTCTTTTCCTCGCCGATAGAATGCCAGAAACCTGCAAATAACTCTCACACTGGGGGTTGTGTCCGGTGAAGAGCCTCCGATGCTTAAGTCAGTATGTGTATGAGTATACTGGAATTGAATAATGGAAAATCGTGTTAAGGAAGAAAGGGTCATTCTATTTATATAGGAGTGAAATACCTAACCTAAGGCTACCCGAATTTAATGAGTTGGCTGCCCAAGCTGCCCGTCCGTACTCTGACACGCCGCGCACATGTCAGAGGTGGCGCGGGATGTTGGGAGCTGTCAGAGGTGGTTGTCGCTATCAACCAGTATGTCCTCGAGACGTGTCCTTCTTGCACATGGGATGAATATTCTTCTAAAATTCTGTTAGAGGCTCTTTCACGTGCCTGTGACTAGGACGATCTATATTGTGTTAAGTTCATGAAGTGGTCGACCGATCGAGGTCGACTGAACTGCTCGACCATTCATCTGGTCAATGATGGATTGGTCGACTGGTTGACTGGTCGATTTCGGCTCGACTTCCTTACGGTATGACCTCCTCTACCGGTCAGCAGACCGGTTTAGCCTTGTGGGTATAATATCCTATATCATCTAGTCCCCCCACTCTGGTCGAGTCTAGATGACTCGATCTAAGAGTGAATTTGTGCTCCTCGCTTTCCTCGATGACATGACATTAGATATCGACCTCCTAGTGAGTTTTCCGCCCACTTTTTTAAATAATTTCTCATTAATTGCCCGAAATAAGGTCACCTGTCATATGTCCTTTCCATCGTGCCTACTTTTCTGCCACGCGTCGCATCTGCCGCAGTGTTAGGTACTTTAATAATTGCGCCTCCTCGTGTTCCGCGCTTCCTTGAGTCTCGCGCTCATTATTTCCTCGGTCTATTCGATTTTATTTTCATCTGACGGTCCTCCTTATCTCGCATCTCTTAAGGACTTCATATAAAACTCATACTTAGCGAATTTTTGGACTTTTTCCACCTTTGCACTTCTGAACTCTCTTGCATTCAAAAATTCCTCTGCAAATCTTAGAGCATGTTTGTTTATAGAAATTTTTGGTTTTGTTTGGATTATTTGGTTTGGTTTGGTTAATTTTAAAAAATGTAGTATGGTTGGTTGTTAGTGGATATATTAAAACAATATTTAAAATAAAATAATTAAAATGATTTGATATAAAAGTAGGAGAGAGATAGTTTGATGTGATGGTTAGTTAAAATAATGTGAGTGGCTTAATATTGAATTAAGGTTTATGTGGTGTGTATGAATGATTGATTGATATTATTTAATTATATTAATAATAATTGATGATAGAGAGGTTGAGTTAAAGTTGAGTTAAAAAAGTGGTTGAGTTAAAATGTGAGAATTTTTTTTTAAAAATTCCATAAACAAACATGTTCTTAGATTTCTTCCTCGCGGCGATTCCCCTTGCTCTTCTCAGATTCTCTCAATCCTTTCATCTGCCACCATGAGTAAGTTTCTCTTCACTTGAGTTTACATTTCTTGTGCCTTGGATTCATGCATTTTTGAATTTTTCGAATTGGGTATCTTGGATTTTGCTGACTGGGTGCTCTGAATTTGTGTGTTGGGTGCCCTTGTTTGATTGTGTTAATCACTGTGAATTTTGCTTCCTTCTTCAAAAATCTCCTAAAATTCTTGTTCTTCCTCTTTACTTTTTCCAAATCACCCCTCTCGTAGAACCCTAATTTTTGGAGTTTCGTCTTTCTCGAAAAAAGTTTCCCTTTTTCTATTTCGTTTTTGTTGTTCTTTTTTCAGATCTTGCACCTTCATCTTCTTCTTCGACCACCTCATCCGATTCAGTTCAAATACTACCTTCTGCACTTGAGGATGTTCCTCTCTCAATTCTTCGTCCTGGCGAGACCGTCCCCACCATCATTTTTACTGCCCGCGTTGCTTTTGTTAATTCAAGGGATACTATGGATAATATCCCCCTCCGCCATCGTCGACCTGCCTTTGGCTCGTTAGATGAGCCAGAGGATGATGAGGTCACTTCTTCTCAACCCACTTTCCCTGTATCTTTGACCGTTCCTCCCTCTTCCTCTGAAGCTGTTCCCCCAGCATCTTCGACCATTCCTTCTTCTCCTTCCCAACCTAATGCTCCAAACTCTCCTCCCAACAAAGCTCCGACCAAAAACCCCCGCAAAACCTCCACAAAGAGCCCTTCTTATACCTCTCTCTCCAACAATTGGTATTCTCCTGAGAAGATCGGCCACCCCAGCTGGATGGTCATTCTATAGGTCTTCTCCTTCCGACAATTACGATCGTCCCCCAAGGGACTGTTATACATTTTTCGAAATCCAATTTAAACTCGGCCTCCGTTTCCCTTTGAACCCTGAGCTACTTCGCATTTGTGAGTGGTTCTCTCTTCCCCTACATCAACTCCCTCCTAATGCCATTCGCTTCATGACCACCTTCATCATCATCTGCCACGTCCGTTTAGGTCGATTCGACCTAGCCTTCTTTCACTACTATTACGCTCCTTCCAAGCAAGGTCGAGGCATGTACTTTACAAGCCGCAACGACGCTCATTTAATCAATGATATTCCTTCCAATCTTCCTAAATGGAGTGACAGATTTATTTTTGTCCAGCCCGATGTCCCTTTCCCCTGGCCCTCTGTACCTTGGTTCAGGGAAGTTTCGCAAGAGGCAGCTTCGGCCCCTCCTCCAAACCCTCTTTGTTACCAACGGGTCCACACTTGGAATTCCAAGTCCATTGCGTCAGAAAGACTTGTCAAGGACGAAAACCTTCTTTAGCACTGTGGTCTTCTTACCCATAAAACATGTGCACCACCGAGTGATGAGATCCTCAATCTTATCCGCATTGAGAATGACCCAGGTAATTTTGATCAGTTTGCTCGAGCGCTCATGTGCTCCTTCGATCTTGCGTTAGATAAAATTTTATTGATGTTGACCTTATTGTCTTCGTTGCATCCTTGCAAAGGTTCCTAGCTTTAACATCCCCTTGAGAAAAGCTCCTCTAAAGCGGAAAGCGGGGGGCACTTCGGGGTCAACCGAGGACAAGGTTGGAGGATCGACCACTTCCTTCCAGTCTCATCCCGAGCGACGCCAACCCTCACCTCTCCGCCAACCTCAGCATCAATAACCACAACTACAGCCACAACCGCAAAAACAACAGCCACAACAACAACAATCGCAGTAACACCATCAACGTCGGACTCCTCCACCTCCTCTTGACAAACCTCTCAGCACACATCAGCCTCTTCCTCTACCACCAAAGCCTCGACCACCTCCAAAACTGACGATCGCCAACCAAAAACCACTAACCACCACCAAAATCTGACGACTGCCACCAAAAAACCGACAACCGCCACCAAAAAACCGACCCTCGAGCTCCCAATCCCAAAGATATTACTCAATCCAAAACCAGCAACAAATCTTCCAAACCCAATGCCTCGTCCAAAACCAAAACACAAGACAAACCTCCCTTCGACCAATCATCCTCTAAGAGCCTTCCTGCTTGCTCGACCAAAGCTCGGGTCGAGTACAGTAGGTGGGATGATCCAGAGCGTGAGGTGGCCCTGGGAAAGCGTCCCGCCTACCAACCAAGGCAAAATGGTCTGGAAGCGAACGCGTAACAACCATTCTCCGCCTGACCCGTCGGCCCCAAAATCCACCTCCTTGCTATCGACCTTTGTGAATGAAGTGGCCAGCCGTCTTGAAGGTGCCCTCCTTGAGGACGACCTTAAAAAGACCGGCACAACTCTGCAAGACGTTGGCAACCAGCTCGTCAAATGTCTTGCTCAGGTACTGCTCGTCTGCCGTTGGTTTCAAGCCCTCATCCTCACTTTCTTTTGTTACAAATACACTGAACTGATTTATTTTCTTTGTTTATAGGGCTTGGTTCAGTTCTTGCCTCTGTCCAAGGAGGCTCAAGTCATCTCTGGGAAGTCAATAAAGAATCTCGAGGGCGCTTTTGGCTTATGTAGGACAAGAATTCTACTCTCTTGCAGCACAACGCTAAGCTCCGCGAGATGCAAACCGAGCAAAAGAACGAGTTCAAAGTCAAGATTAAGTCTCTTGATGGAGAGCTCGCTAAAGGAATGAAGTTCTCGCGGAGAGGGAGACCACCCTCGCGGTTATGGAGGTGGCAGTGGCAGAGAAGGAAGCTGCCTTGAAAGAGAAGGAAGCGGCGGTCGAGCAGGAGCAGGCCGCTCGAGCTCAGGCAGAAGCGGCTTGGGCACAATCGGAGGCTGCTCGAGTCGAGTTGGAGGCCACTCTGGCCAAGGAAAGGGCTGCCCACGCCGAAGAAAAGCAATGATATGCAAACTCCACCGCTCTACGAGCCAGGCAAATGCTTTGGGCAATGACGACCGGGCAGCTCTTCCTCCGGGAACATCTTGCACAAGTGGTGGCTGATTTCTTGCTGTCACCACAATTTCTGAAGGAGGTTCAAGATTTTAGGGTGGATTGCTTCCAATTTTCCCTGCAGAAGGCCGGCGAGCAGATCGCTGAGAATGATTTTGAGCAGCTCGACCCCGGAGCTATCTGGGATGACTTACCAAAGGTCCTCTCTAGCTTTCACGGTGACCCTACTTTGCCGCTCGAGCATGAGTGGTGGTCAGGGCAGCTTGAAAGAACCTTGGTTCGATCGAACACTCTGAAAAAAAGACTTTTGCTCAGCCCAATGGTGCTACTCCTCCTACTGCCATGTTGGTCGCCATGGCTGAATCTGTTCGACGACGCCCACTTAACGAAGCCTGCGACTCGACCTCTGGCACCAGCCCCTAGCTCAATTCAAACGCTAGCTCGAGCAACGCCGACTCGACTGTCGCCCCTCCTCCGTAGTGTAGTGTTGTATTTTTCAGTTGCTATTTGTATTTGAATGAACTTTTGTAATGTGTGAACTCTTTATAATCTTCTTGAGATGTAAATGTTTTGTTTAATCCGTCTCAATCTTTGGTGATGCTTGTGATGATTTGATTTGACATACTTGTGTAACTTTCTCACCTCATGGCCTAATCACGATGGGTTTTAAATTTTTGAACACATGCCCACCTTCTGAGGTGGTCGAAGCATGCGACCATCCAGCCTCATGGCCTTAATCATGATGGGTTTTAAATTTTTGAACACATGCCCACCTTCAGATGTGGTCGAAGCATGCGACCATCCAGCCTCATGGCCTTAATCATATTGGGTTTTAAATTTTTGTTGGGTTCCTCCTTCGCGCCTGCAATGCCATGTTCGTTTACTGGACTTAGGATTTTATTTTCGGTGTATCTGCCTCGCTGAGCTCATTGTTGGTCTTTTCGCCTTTGTGCTCATCCACCCAGCCCGAGGGCCTTAGTCATGGTGGGTTTGGGACTTCACACTTGCCCACCCGCGAGGAATGTTCCTAACAGGAGGTCCCCAGCCCAAGGGCGTGAGTAATCGACCAACCTTCCCACCCCAAGGGATGTTCTAAACAAGCGACCACCCATCCCGAGGGCCTCAGTCATGGTGGGTTTGGGTCTTCACACTAGCCCACCCGCGAGGAATGTTCTAAACAGGAGGCCACCCAGCCCGAGGGCGTGAGTAATCGACCAACCTGCCCACCCCAATGGATGTTCTAAACAAGCGACCACCCAGCCCGAGGGCCTTAGTCATGGTGGGTTTTGGTCTTCACATTTGCCCACCCGCGAGGAATGTTCCAAACAGGAGGTCACCCAGCCCGAGGGCGTGAGTAATCGACCAACCTGCCCACCCCAAGGGATGTTCTAAACAAGCAAACACCCAGCCCGAGGCTTTAGTCATGGTGGATTTTGGTCTTCACACTTGCCCACCCGCGAGGAATGTTCTAAACAGAAGGTCACCCAGCCCGAGGGCGTGAGTAATCGACCAACCTGCCCATCCCAAGGGATGTTCCAAACAAGCGACCACCCAGCCTGAGGGCCTTAGTCATGGTGGGTTTGGGTCTTCACACTTGCACACCCGCGAGGAATGTTCCAAACAGGAGGTCACCCAGCCCGAGAGCGTGAGTAATCGACCAACCTGCCTACCCCAAGGG
The DNA here is from genome assembly GCA_902706635.1 of Striga hermonthica. Taxonomy (NCBI): domain Eukaryota; kingdom Viridiplantae; phylum Streptophyta; class Magnoliopsida; order Lamiales; family Orobanchaceae; genus Striga; species Striga hermonthica. Next base: position 23,709,101 of record CACSLK010027752.1, on the reverse strand, counting down.
ATGTTCCAAACAAGCGACCACCCAGCCCGAGGGCCTTAGTCATGGTGGGTTTGGGTCTTCACACTTGCCCACCCACGAGGAATGTTCCAAACAGGAGGTCACCCAGCCAGAGGGCGTAAGTAATCGACCAACCTGCCCACCCCAAGGGATGTTCTAAACAAGCGACCACCCAACCCGAGGGCCTTAGTCATGGTGGATTTTGGTCTTTACACTTGCCCACCCGCGAGGAATGTTCCAAACAGGAGGTCACCCAGCCCGAGGGCGTGAGTAATCGACTAACTTGCCCACCCTAAGGGATGTTCTAAACAAGTCATCTTCGAACCAGACCATATCATACATCCTGTCATCCAAGCCATTCCAACATTCCAAACATAAAAGGGTGTGAAATAAAACAAGTAATACCAAAAGACAAGTGAATTCTATCAACTTTTGGACAAGATTCGCAAGTTACATCTTTGTTCAATCCTCTAAAATCTCTTTGAAAAGAAAGCGAAAATTTTACACATAATATTTTTTCAAATTAGCTATGTTTCATGACCTAGCAAGTGATTGTCCTTCTGCATCCTTTAGAGAGTATGCTCCTCCTTCATGCACTCTCTCGACCAGTTATGGCCCTTCCCAGTTTGCCTCCAGCTTCCCCACGTGTTTCAGCACATCCACACGCTTCCAAACAAAGTCACCTACTTGGAGTTTGCGGACTTTTACCTTCCTGACATGAGCTGCCCGTATCCTTTGCTTGTACTCCTTCACCGTGATCGTTGCCCTTCCGCGCAGCTCCTCAATAGTATCTAAGGCTGCTGTCATGATATCCTCATTTTTCTCCAGGTCATATGCGCTCGACCTTTGCGATGACAGCTCGACCTCAACTGGCAGCAGTGCCTCCATCGCATAGACTAAACAAAAGGGCGTCTCTCTTGTTGTCGACCTCGGGGTTGTACGGTACGTCCAGAGTACTGAAGTTAGCTCATCAACCCATGCCCCCGAGGCCCTTTCCAGCCTTGTTTTCAGCCCGTTCAATATAATCTGGTTGGTTACCTCGACCTGGCCATTGGCTTGCGGATGGGCGACAGTGGCAAAATATTGCTCGATTTTCATATCCTCACACCATGCTCGAATCCGCTTGCCATTGAATTTAGTTCCATTGTCGGATATCAACACTTTAGGCAAACCTACAACAAATATTGTTATATAAAAACTTGATGACTTTCTCCTCCGTGATTTTTGCCAAGGGCTCGGCCTCCACCCACTTCGTAAAATAGTCTACCGCCACGATCAAGAACTTTCTCTGCCCAGTTCCTTGTGGCATCGGCCCCATCAGGTCGATTCCCCACTGGGCAAATGGTATAGGAGCACTCATCGTTGTCATCACCTCTGCCGGCTGATGGATAAGCGGGCCATGCTTCTGGCATTGCAAACATTTCCTCACCATCGCCTTCGCATCCTCCTTCATCGTCGGCCAAAAATATCTCGCTCTCAGAATTTTTCCAACTAAGGCCCCTGACTTGCTGTAGTCATTGCAGCATCCTTTGTGCACTTCTCTCAGCACGTAACGACCTTCTTCCTTAGTCACACATTGTAAATGCGGTCCAGCATATGACCGTTTGTAGAGAATGCCTTCGTATTCAAAAAACCTCCTCACTATCTTTATTGTCCCCTCCTTCAACTCCTCTAAGATCGGGGCCCTCCAATCCTCCACTTTCTCAATCTCTACCACTTCCGTCTCGAACACACTTTTCTCTAAATGCAATAGAGTCACACTCCTGCTTTAACAACAAGTCTGCTCGACCATTCTCTCCTCGAGGAATCTGTATCAATTCGAATGAGTCAAACTCCTCTTTCAAATTCTTCATCTCGTCCACGTACTTCTGCATCTGGTCCTCTTTAACTTCAAATCCTTCCTGGAACTGCCCAACCACCAATTGAGAATAAGAATGCACTTGCACTTTTCGGGCTCCTCCCACCATGGCTAACCTCAATCCTTTGATCACTGCCTCATATTCAGCTTCATTGTTGGATATCTTGAACCCCACCTTAGCTTCGAACTCCAAGTAATCGCCCTTAGGAGAGACAAGAACAATTCCCAATCCGGCCCCACTTCGTGCCACTGATCCATCCACAAATAACTGCCACACTCCTCCAGACTTCTTCTCGATTTTAATGCCTTCCTGAATAAAATAGGCCAACACCTGCGCTTTTATAGCTCTCCTCGGCTCATACAACAACGAGTATTCACTCAACCCGACTGCCCATTTTACAATTCGACCATAAACCAATGGTCCGCCAACCATTTCTCCCACTGCCAAAGCGCACTTCTCGATCTCCGAGTACTTCATCTCCGCTCCCTGCATCACCCTGCTCACTTATTATATGGGGAACTGTGCTACCCCTTCCTCTCGCAGCAATACCGAACTTACAGCCCTCTCCCCGATAGAAATGTACAGCACCAAATCCTCACATTGTACTGTTGGCCAATAGAGAAAGATTGACTAACACTCCTCGCAACTCCTCGAATGCCTTTTGAGCCTCCTCTGTCCATTGGAACTTCGTACTCTTCTTTAGGTTTTTAAACAATAGGCCACTCCTCTCCACCACTTTCGATATAGAACGACTCAACCCTGCAATTTGACCAGCCAAGATTTGTACCTCCTTAAAACGACCACTCCTCTTATTTAGTGTTTTAAACAATGGGCCACTCCTCTCGCACTCGAATATTGATTGGTAGTTTGCTGGCGAAATCCTTGAAGTCCGCAATCAATCCAGGGGGTAACTGATGAAACCAATCGAGTGCTCTTCCGCAAAAGGTCGGCAGGAATGCCCTACAACATACAGAATCACAGTACCCATGTAACACAGCCATATTTTCAAAGGTCCTCACATGCCTCGATGGGTCAGACGACCCGTCATACACCAAGTCAGTCTCCTTGAAATTATTTTGCAAAGGAACAGAGAGAATCTCCCTCGAGAAAGGATGTCCTCGAGCTCTCCTCTCTAGCCTCCCTTCAACCTTGTCCTGCAACTAGCGCAACTGCTCCGCCATCCTCTCCATCGCACGATCTCTTCCACCTCATCCATCTCCATAACTGGACACATCCTCATCCTGGCTTCCTACCACCGTGGTCAGCGCGGTTGTGACTTGAGATGTGTGGCTTGTGACTTGTTGTACCGCATGCACCGCCACGGCCGCTATCGTCTGCATCTCCTCCCTGGTCATCGTCACCATTTGTTAACTGGGAGCTTGTACAACGGCCTGCGGTGGCGCTTCTCCTTGTGCCGCCACTCCTCCTTGTGCTATCTCTCCTCCTGGTTGCGCCACCACTGGGTTTTGGGGCGGCGGAGGTGGCATCACCACCGCAGCTGTTGCGCGAGCCTCCTGGGCACGACTGGAGCTGGCATCTTCCCCGGGAATCGCCGTAGACGCTCCCACACCTTGAAGGATGGGTGTAGGAGTGACCGGCGTCTTTGAAGGGCCAGAGAAACCTGGAGGAGGGCCTTGTCCAATCGGCCTGATCGTAGTTCAAGCGTCGTCAAACGTCGACTGCAAGTTGGTTCTAGGAATTCTGTCTGCCACAGCTGACTTCAAACATAACTTCTCGAACAAAAGTCCCACAGAAGGCGCCAATAATGCATGTGTGAGCGTTGTTGATGTCTAAAAATGGCCAACAATATGTTCGAAATGTACACTTAAGATGTGTACTCTGTTCGGTCTGCACGAATAGAGTACTTGTGTTTGTGATTCGGTTTTTATTTTATGGGCCCGAATGCTTAATCTATCCGTGACTTATTGAGTATTAAATGAGAGCATTTACTCATTGCATTAAATGATGTCCTCCCCTCCCTTTTATAGGAAGTTTAGGGACTTTACATTCCCTCTTGGGGATTTTTACATTTCCTTTATCAGGATATTTTTAGATATTAGTCATTCAACATTTAATGCTAATTGTACTTGGTAATCTTTGCCCAATATCTGAGAACCGCCCGGATCGTGCCACGCATCCCCATTTTTCTTTTGCCGTCGGATAAAAGATTTTCATATATCTCTGCATTTAATGCGCGCAGTACGGCTGGCTCTCGTAATGATTAAACAGATCTCACTTATCTTCTCCCATCCGTTCGGCTGCAGCCCGATCCCGGAGGCATCCGGTTCCCTTCCTTTTTATACCGCCATCCGTTCGGTCTGTACCACCAACAAAGGCCCCCTGATACAGGCATCACGTTAGGTACCACCTCCGATCGTAATGGCCGGATCTGCATATTTACGATGAACCGAACGTTTCCGCCTCCTTCTCTTCTTCCGACTGATCGTCCTCCGATCTCAACAAACGCGTATCTTCAGGGACGGTTACCTTCTCCCAAAAGGCGCGTCCCCTTCTTCTACGGTTTCCAGAGTAACTTCTATTTCACACGTGTCGCCTTTTTATTGGGAGCCCCTATATTTATGGCGTATGCGAATCGCTTCGTCTGACACGTTGTATCGTACCTTAATCATTGTGTCTCTTCATTCCCTTTTTGGACAGTATAAATATGTCTTCTCCCTTTTCAAAAATCCCACACTATTCTCCTCATTCAAAATTATTCTGACTTCTCTCTATTCTTCGAGCCGATCGACCCGTGCATCCGTTCGACTTTCCTTTTCCTATTGTCTAATTTCCGCTGGAAGGTAATAATTTTTTTTTTCTCTTCTTCTCCTAACTTCTCCTATCTGATTGTCGATATGAGTGCTGAGGCTTCGTCTATGTCCAAAAGTTACAACGAGGAGCAGTACGAAAAAGCCCTTCAAGGTGACACGACGGGGAGGATAAGACTCCCACTCCAAACAGAGAATCCGGATGAGGATCACCGGATAGAACAAGCAATCGTATCCGTTCTAAGTGGATACTGGCGTCGTCCATACCGCGAATGGCCGTCAACGAGCATTTTCTGATTGGCTCACATCCCCAGCGACATGACGGACGATAAGGTGGTCAAGGTCCGAACCTCCATCTTGCTCCCTCGTGACATCAAGATGTTTGTGCCCTACAGTCGAGAACGGGTTCACTGTCCGCCACCCGGTTATATCGGTGTGTTCGAGCGCTCGGTTGCTTTCGGGGTCCATTTCCCGCTTCCTCGTATCCTGACCGAATACCTGAGGGACTGGGGAGTCGGTTTTAACCAGGTTTCTCCAATTGCCTGGCTGAAAATCATTAGTCTGCTCGTATTGTTCAGTCAGCAGGGTTGGGAGATGCCGACACCGGATGACATTCGCGCGTTGTTCCTGATGAAGGAGACGAGAAAGAAATCCGGACAGTTCTCTATATCCGTCCGGGATCCGAGGTTTAGGGATCTGATCACCAAAGTACCGGAGACGATCAGCAAATTCAAATCTTCATGGTTTTGGGTCAGACGCGGCTGGCAGACATGGAAGTCTCCGGATGATCCGGGAGCTTCTGAATTTTTAACCGTTCCGACGAGATTCGTTGCAAAGATTTGTGAGTTTATGCTTTCTTTTTCTCATTTGTCTCTCCTAATTTTTGGTTATTTTTTGTCCGACCTAACATGTCAAGTTCATTGTTTCAGCCAACCCTTCGCTCGTCCCTGAGTTGAGAGAGTCGTTCGCTCTCCAATTGACTGAGTTGCTGCAAAAGGGTGAGGACGAACGTGCCGGACCCAAATTGGTGGAGGATTCTAATCTGTTCGAGGCTGGACTCTGTACGGGCGACGTCGAGGTTTCGTGCGTTCCCAGTAAGTTCCTTTATCCGTTTCGGTTTGGTGGTTGTATTGTCCGGTTTTTTCTTACTGTCCGACCTCTTGTAGCTTTTTACCCCCTGGGTAACTTGAAATGCGGCCACCGACACGGGAGCGAAGAGGACTACTGTGAAATTGAAGGGAAAACATACCTCTACTAGTTCCAAACCCGAATCGAAATCCAGAGAATCGACTGCTGAGATGGACCGTCTGGCGATGATTGAGAAGATGAGGGCCGCCCAGGCATCAGCCTTGAAGGATCTGACCCCCCAACAAGAGGTCGGTTATGAGGTTATCGAGTCGTCGGGCGAAGAGGACGATCAACCGTTACAGAGAGGTCGCGCGGCGAGCCGAAAACGGGCGGCTGAAGTTCGACGGTGGGCCCCATCATACCGGTTGTGCCTAGCGGTTTATTTGAGCGGATGGACGCCCCTATTCATCAGGACGGGTCGAAGACTTATCTCCGGGTCGAGCCCACCCGAGCGGCCCGAGCGGATCGCCTGAAGAAGGTATCTGACGGCTGGTTTGTCCGTTACAAGTCAGTTGCGCATCCCCTCCTGCCGAACGTCAGGAACTGGCCCCCGCACGTGACGGATGCTGCCCTGGCACCTCTGATGAGTTGGGATCTCCCGGCCGAGCTGACTGCTCAAGCGCTCACTCCGACTGAACAGGTGGAATATGCGGCGGGGAGCATGGGTCGCGCTTTGTGCATGCAGGCGGCGGCCTTGGCCGACTTCAAAAAGATGAGCAGCGAACTGGCGAGGATTATGGCCGATCATGCCGTTTGCAAGGACAAGATCCACTCTCTCCAGGACGACCACAAGAAGTCCGAACTGCTGCAGATTAAGATTATCGAACTTGAAGGTGAACTGAAGGTGGTTCGATTGGAGGAAGTGGGGCTGATCGAACAGGCAGACAGTGCCAAGAAGCAGCTGGCCGAGGCCGAAAAGGAGCTTGCCGCGGCAAAGTTGAATGCTGAGGAGGCCGTCCGGAAGCTTGCTGCAGCCGAACGGGAAAGGGATACGGCGCAGGCCGAACAGGAAAGACTCCGGTTCGAGTTGGAGGGGGCGAGACAATCCCGCGGCTCCTACGAGGACGGCTTCGAGAGGGGCCGTTTGGCTGGACTGCAAGAGTATAACAAAACGGACAAATTCCTGGCCGACATGGACTTGAACGCGGAGCTCGGACTGAACTGGGTTTTCCATACGATGAAGGACGGGGGGAAGACTTTGAAGGACCTCGAGGCTATTCGTGATATCAAGTTCGAGCGACTGGCCCTGCCCGAGGAGATGAAGATTTTGGCCGTGATTGCGGATGACAATGAGAAAACCTATGACAGTCGGCTGATGGACTCTGCCTTTTCAAAATCTGCCGCGGATACGACCGGGGCCGGTCCAAGCCACCCTCCCGACCGTCAAGGTGAAGAACGGGCGAGAACGATGAGGATGCTGGGAACGAACAGACACCCCCCGTTTTACTTTCGATCGCTTTCTAGTTGCTATTTCTGTCTTTTCTTTAAGTATGTTTGCATATGTTGCTTGATGTTTTGAACAACTTATTTTGATTTGCGTACCCGAATGTTGGTGTGTTCCGAGCCCGGGGATGGTTTATTCTCTGTAGGGTTCGGGTATTTGTGTGATTTCCCTATGTATGGAAGACGAAATAAGTGTGGTATTTTATGTTTCTGTCGCTTGGTATCTTCCTGTTGCTTCAGTCTTGATCGGACAACTTGAAGTGATTCAGTCATTACCCTACTTGAGGTCATTTGATTTTTGATCGGACGACCTTAAGTGGTCCGATGTCGGGCAACCTTAAGTGGTCCGGTTATTACCCTACTTGGGGTCATTTTGATCTTGATCGGACGACCTTAAGTGGTCCGATTCCGGGAAACCTTAAGTGGTCCGGTTGTTACCCTACTTGGGGTCATTTTGATATGTTTTTTATCAGACGATCTTAAGTGATCCGATACCGGGCAACCTTAAGTGGTCCGGTTGTTACCCTACTTGGGGTCATTTTGATTTGTTTTTTATCGGACGACCTTAAGTGATCCGATACCGGGCAACCTTAAGTGGTCCGGTTGTTACCCTACTTAGGGTCATTTCGATTTTGATCAGACGACCTTAAGTGATCCGATACCGGGCAACCTTAAGTGGTCCGGTTGTTACCCTTCTTGGGGTCATTTCGATTTTGATCGGACGACCTTAAGTGATCCGATACTGGGCAACCTTAAGTGGTCCGCTTGTTACCCTACTTGGGGTCATTTTGATTTATTTTTGATCGGATGACCTTAAGTGATCCGATACCGGGCAACCTTAAGTGGTCCGGTTGTCACCCTACTTGGGGTCATTTTGATTTATTTTTTATCGGACGACCTTAAGTGATCCGATACCGGGCAACCTTAAGTGGTCCGGTTGTCACCCTACTTGGGGTCATTTTGATTTATTTTTGATCGGACGAGAACACTCTTTATTGATAATACTTCTTCAAATACATGGCATTCTAGGGATACATCAGCGGGGTTCCGTCTAAGTACTTCAATCGGTAGGCCCCATTCTTAAGTACGGAGTCAACTTGATACGGTCCTTCTCATTTTGGTTTTAGGGGACCCGGATCCGGTCCCGTCACTCTCAACAAAACCAGTTCTCCTGCTCGGTAGATACGAGAATTGACTCTTGCGTTGAAGTTTCTTTCGGTCACCCATTTGTATGATGCATTCTTTAGTTCGGCTTGCATTCGTGCTTCTTCTATTAAATCCAAACCCGTTCGCAGTCCCTCGCTATTCGCTTCCTCTTCGAAATTCTTTACTCGATATGTTTTGGACCCAATTTTGACCGGGACCATTGCCTCTGCCCCATATGCTAACGAGAACGGTGTTTCTCCCGTCGTCGATCTTGGTGTGGTCCGGTATGACCACAAGACGTTCGGGAGTTCCTCCGGCCAGGCCCCTTTCGAGCTTTCCAGCCGTACCTTCAAACCTTGTTTAATAATTTTGTTGACTGCCTCGACTTGCCCATTGGACTGCGGATGGTAAGGGGTAGAGAAATGATGTCGAATCCCTAGCCCTTCACAAAACATGCCGAATTTCTTTCCCTCAAACTGTCGACCGTTATCGGTTACCACCGAGTGGGGAATGCCAAATCGGCAAACAATTGATTTTCACAAAAATTCGACCATCTTCTGCTCAGTTATCGTGGCCAAAGGCTCGGCCTCCGCCCATTTAGTAAAGTAATCGACCGCTACGACCGCGTATTTGACTCCTCCCTTGCCTGTAGGTAAGGGTCTGATTAAGTCGATTCCCCACTTGGCGAATGGCCAGGGGCTGAAGACTGAGGTGAGCGGATGAGCCGGCTTCTTTAAGTTGGGGGCGAACGTTTGGCACTTAACACACCTTCTGACTAGGTTGAACGTGTCCCTTTTTAGCGTGAGCCAGTAATATCCCTGCCGTAATATTTTATACGCCAGCGCTCGTCTCCCCGAATGGTTCCCACAAACGCCCTCGTGGACCTCTCTCATTACTCGTTCGGCTTCTTCGTCGTCCACACATTTGAGTAATGGATTCGAATAGCCCCTCTTGTATAACGTTCCTGCCATGATCGTGTATCTTGCTGCTCGGATCCTTAATGACCGAGCATCCTTGGGGTCTGCGGGGAGTTCTCCCTTCTCCAAATACGATCGGATCGGATCCATCCATCCGGGCGTTGTAGCACCGACCGTTTCTTCAATCCTCGTGATTTGCTCGACCTGAACGGCCGGTCTCTCCTGATGGCGAGTGTAAACGTATTCAAATTCGTCAGTTCCTCTGCTGGACGCCAACCGTGCGAGCGCGTCCGCCTGAGCATTCTCTGACCGGGTAACATGCACGAGTTGAATGTTCGCTCGCGCTATCTTCTTTCGAGCCAGGTGCAAATATGGCACCAGGCGGGCTTCCTTCGTTTCGAACTCCCCCGAGATTTGCTTTACTAGCAACATTGAGTCTGAGTGTGCTTTTAAATTCGTGATGTTCATCGAGTGAGCCAAATCCAGACTGGATAGTAGTGCCTCATATTCTGACTCGTTATTAGTCGCGGCAAACAGGTACCGGACCGAATGGCAATATAACTTTCTTTGGGGACTGACGATCACGACTCCTCCCCCAGACCCTTCGGTTGTGGCCGATCCGTCTATATACATCTCCGAAGTTTCTGTAGTTTGGACTGGCTCGTCTCCCGTTGTGAACTCGGCTATGAAGTCGGATAATGCTTGTCCCTTTATCGCCGTCCGAGGTTTATATTGGAGATCGAACTGCCCAAGCTCTACGGCCCACTTGATCATTCGTCCTGACGTATCAGGCTTGTGGAGGATTTGTCGAATAGGATAGGCTGACAAGACGGTCACTCGGTGTTCAAGGAAATACGGCCTGAGTTTCCTCGAAGTCGTCACTAGGGCGAAGATTAATTTCTCGATCTGTGGGTAACGGATCTCAGCTTCATGTAACGCCTTGCTTGCGTAGTAGATCGGATGTTGATTCAAATTCTCCTCCCGAACGAGTACGGCGCTTATCACGGTCGGGGTAACTCCGAGGTATAGGTACAACATCTCTCCAGGTTTTGGTTTTTGGAGGACCGGGGGCCGAACGAGTGACTCCTTGATGTTTTCCAATGCGTTTTAGCATTCGTCCATCCATTCGAATTTTTTATTCTTTTTAATAGCCTCGAAGAAGGGCTTACATTTGTCCGTGGACTTTGATATGAATCGGCTTAAAGCCGCTAATCTACCTGTTAGACTTTGCATTTCTCTTATCGACCTAGGGGGTTTTAGTTCGAGTATTGCTTTAATCTTGTCGGGGTTTGCTTCGATTCCCCTTTGACTAACTATGTACCCTAAAAACTTACCCGAACCCACCCCAAATGTACATTTTTTTGGGATTTAACACCATGGTGTAATCGCGCAAAATAGAAAACATTTCATTAAGATGTGACACATGATCGTTCGCAAAGACAGATTTAACAAGCATATCATCCACGTAAACTTACATAGTTCGTCCGATTTGATCTGCGAACATCTTATTCACGAGTCTCTGATAGGTTGCCCCGGCGTTCTTGAGACCGAATGGCATCATGGTGTAGCAATAAAGTCCTCTGGCCGAATAGAAAGATGTGTGCTCCTCATCGTTCGGGTCCATCGGGATCTGGTGATATCCCGAATAAGCATCCATGAAGCTCATGAGCTCGTGTCTGGACGTCGCGTCTACCATGTAATCGATGCTGGGCAACAGGTAACTGTCTTTGGGGCAGGCCCGATTGAGATCGCTGAAGTCGACGCATAACCGCCACGCCCCACTGTTCTTCTTTACCAGGACCGGATTGGATACCAAACCGGGTACTTGGCTTCGCGAACGAACCTGTTGCCAATCAGCTTTATTACTTCCCCCTCGAGCGCTCCTTGTCGTTCTGGTCCCAACTTCCTTCTTTTCTGTACGATTGGCTTCACCGTTCGGTCGACCCGGAGGCTATGGCATTGTAAGTTTGGATCGATCCCCACCATGTCTTCATGCGTCCAGGCGAAGACATCTGCGTTTTCGATTAGAAAAGTAATTAACCTGGATCGGATGGGTTCGCCCATGTTACGTCCGATGCGTAATGACTTGGTGCAGGCCGGTTTATCAAGATAGATCGTTTTCGTGTCTTCGCTTGGTTCGGCCTGTTCGGGTTTGCCCTTGAATTGATCTCGGAGGTCCAGTTCGTCCTTTTCCTTGATTGGTTCCTTCCCTGGTCGGCGTCCCCGATCTGCCGTTCGATCCTCCTCTTTGAACGGATTGTTCCCCTCTTGGGTGGGTTGATCGACCTCCGACTCTTTTTCGCCATGTCCGTCTTTCGGGGCTGAAAGTTGGTTCGAGCTTGAGAACATCGGAATGGGGTACTCGTCTTCCTCTTCCGGGCCTTTCATCAGTTCTTCCCTCGTCCTCTTTCGTCCGTTCGTGTATCCTTGGGCCGTACCGTTGTCTGGCCGTTCGGACGAAACTTCCTGCTTGTCTGACTGCTCGGGCTCAACAACTGGTTTGACGATCAGTTTCTCCTCCTCGTTTGCCATCATGACCGAGTGTATTTCTAATGACGGGATCGCCATGATGCACTCCCTTGCTTCCCTTTGGTTGCCGTAGTGGACTCCCGTGCCATTCTCAGTTGGGAATTTGATCGAATAGTGGAAGATCGATACGGCCGCCTTCAGTTTGTATAGTGCCGTTCGCCCGAGGATGGCGTTGTACTCGCTGGCCGTTTTCACCACTTTGAAAGTTTCCATGATCCTGCGTCCGTTTGCTCCTGATCCCCCAAGCTCGATTAGTAATGTGATTTCTCCCTCGGGAATGGTTGTCTGTCTGTTGAATCCAGTTATGCGGTCGTTGCATGGGCGCAGTTCACTTCGGTCTATCCCCATTTTAAGGAATGCGGTCCAGTATAGGATACTTGAATACGCCCCCGTGTCCACCATGATTCGGTGGACTGGGATTCGGAAAATGGGGGCTGTGATTACGAGCGCATCTGAGTGCGGATTATCAAACGGGAGAGAATCTTCATCCAAAATGTAACACCCCACCTTACTAGATAAATCAGAGTAGCGCATTTAATCGCAAAGTCTTTGAAAAACTAAACATTTTTACTTTGCGAAACTGATTTGGGGTGCTACCGTGAAAACTCTTTACTTAACTTAGAAAACCGTTGTTTTAATTTAATAAAAACGTCCGGTTATTTAAAAACTTTATTTTCTGAAAAGTTTATCAAAATATGCTAAAACCGTCAAAATCATCAAAGCATCGTCAAAAGATCGTCAAAAGTAAGCGGAAGCGTAAACTTTAGTTATACAGTCCAAAACACATATATATAAATGTCCTGAAAGTCCCGATCTGCTCCCGTCACGTCACGCTCCCGGCCCGACCTGC
>CACSLK010027752.1:23654459-23679877 GCA_902706635.1 Striga hermonthica | reverse complement strand
ATTTACGCTTCCGCTTACTTTTGACGATCTTTTGACGATGCTTTGATGATTTTGACGGTTTTATCATATTTTGATAAACTTTTCAGAAAACACAGTTTTTAAATAACCGGACGTTTTTATTAAATTAAAACAACGGTTTTCTAAAGTTAAGTAATGATTTTCACGGTAGCACCCCAAACCAGTTTCGCAAAATAAAAATGTTTTAGTTTTCAAAGACTTTGCGATTAAATGTGCTACTCTGATTTGTCTAGTAAGGTGGGGTGTTACACAGTGATACCCCTCTTGGATAAAGACTGTAGTGTATTCTTGATTTAGTTGGTCTTTGACTGAAGAATTACACTAGCACTTATGATAAGTGTTTAACAGGACTGCAGAAGGATAAGATTATGAGACTCACTGGTCGTCGTTGTAATCTAGACATTCGGTGATTGATGTGTTCTCTTAAGATGTAAGATAATATAAAATAGGCATGTATATTCACTTCTTGTTTATTTGATTTAACAAGTGATTCCTACTTTTATTTGTTGGTATATGTGTCCTAGAGACAATCATTTTAAGGACATATATACATGATCACATTAATAATTATATTGGATTATAATTATGGTAATGCGATTAATTAAGTAATTGTTTGATTGTTTGCAATTTATTAATTAATTTCTCCCTTGAGTTGATATTGTCATTAGCAGAGTGAGATGTTAATTGATAAAATATAACTCTCAAATCGCCTCAATCGATGATCATTAAGAAAGGGATATTAATGATACGCGATAGATTGACATGTGGTCTGCATCATATTCTTGGAGAATATAGTAAGTCTTACAGCTATGAATAATTGTTATTCGTGATGGACACATGGATACTTTAGAGAATATTGGCATACCCTACCGATAAACCATTTGTTTATGTGTCTATGGGAGTATCGGTGTGTGGAATAGTGTAATAGTCCTTTGACTTGAGGTCAATACGCAATTTATGTATAGAGTGATTTACTTAGACCTAGTCCAACGCATATGCCCTTATGGGTAGACACGGGCTTGTGTTGGGTATATCATGATATACATGGAATTGGTAGTTGAGCCAAGATAGGATTCATTCCTCGAATATAGTTTCGAGAGAACACTCGTTTTCTCTATACTGGGTTGATAAAGTCATTGGCCAATGCACGTGATTATATTTGAAATGGTGTTCAAATATAATAGATAAAATCAACCAGTGAGATGAGATAAAATGATTAAGATATTTGGAAGACACATGTTCAAATCCTAAGCTTAATCGAGTGGTTCGTGAATGAAGGGACCGTATCACTACTGAATTCTACACTAAAGGTTTGTTTGCTTTGTCTATGTAAACGTACTTCATATTTTGAGTTCGTCCTTCGACGCAGTCTAGGAGTTTCGTAAGGATCATAAATTAGATTTATGTCAATATATGAAGGCCTATAGGGTCACACAATATGCAATCTATTTTCCGGCTAAGAGTGAATCGAGAGTGTTAAATATTCAATTAGATTGGAATATTTAATTCTAGTAATGAAATTATTTTCTATTAGATAGAAAATATATAATTAAGTTTAAATTGGACTTAGACTTAATTAAATCATTAACTGGATTAGGTCCAATTACCTATTAGGCTATATGTTATCCTAAAGCCCATATAATTAGGTTTGGCCTAATTATAAAAGGTGGGTATCTCTTTATCAGTAGACGAGATCAGATAATTGAGATACGCCGTAAAACACAAACTCTCTCTCTTTGGCTTTCTGACTGAGGATTCCTAGCGTCTTCACCAGAAGGAATTCACTGCGTTGGATCGTGCACCGGGATCTGGATTGCGTGGATACCATAGTTGAAGACAAAGCTTAAACTGTAAGTTCTCGCGATCTAGAATCAAAATCGAATAGCTATAACCGGATCTTCTTGTTGGTAAGAAAATTTTAAAATTCCGCTGCGTGTGCGATTGATTCGTACGACAAATCCAACAGTGGTATCAGAGCATCGGGTCGGTGTTCATAGCTATTCGATTTCAAATTGGATTTATATGGATCAAAATATGTGTTAATTAATGTTAAGATAATTAATTTGGAATTAATTTTCATTGATTTTGGTTGCTGCTGTACATGTTCGAACAAACCTGCAAAATTTGGATTTTGTTTTTTCGTTCTATTCGAAGCACACAAAATTTGGGATTTTGGAATCAAATTGTTATTGGATGGGATTTGGAATTCCCGCATGAGCCACGGTCTCCTTCCCAAAAAATTGGTCTGTTCGAACACATAAAATTTTTGGAATTTTTGTTCATTCTGTTCGAATTCCACCTGCAAAATTCTGGGAATTGAAAGTCCCCGTACCAATTCGATCTGCCCGGTCAATTTGGGAATTGAAAAACGAATTTGGGATTTGGAGTCCACGCAAGAGCCCTCCCGCCGCTGCCGGCTATCGGAGTCGCGCGGCTTGTCGCTGAAATCTACACGATCTAGGACCGCTCTTCGACTCCCTTGAAACCCGCCATCACTACTATGGGTGTTTGCCGGCGGCCTAGGGTTTCTGTGTTGGCGTCCGTTTTCCTTAAACCTGAAACCCGAGCTTCGAGCTCGTCCGCCATTAATGGCTGATTTAATAAAAAAAAATCTCACGGCGGTTTGACCGCCTGGGTAGGATTCTGGCGAGGTGAAGCCGGACTGGGTCGGCGGGGGCTTGCCGGAAGTCAAGTGCTGCGAGAGATGTGCGATGGGCGAGTGACAGGTTGGGTGAGGTAGGGTTGGATGTTGCAGGGACCTCATCTCGAAAATTTGATATAATTTAGGGGTTGATTTGCAATTTCTGGAACTTTTGTTTATTTCAATTCGACCCCTGGGGTCAATGTGAAAATTCGAAACTGGCCTGGGGTCAATTCGTAATTTCAGAATTGTCATTTAATTGCAATTCAGTCCTGTGGCCAATCTGAAAATTTAAAACTTCTGAAAACATGCAATTGGGTCCTTGGGGCCAGTTTGTTATTTCAGAAAATTATTAAGGCTTGTTTGGCTGTTTGGAAATTCAGATTTTTTGAAATATCTCAAATAATAGTTATTTTTGCTTGTTTAAAATTTTTGAAAAAATCCCTAAAATTGAAATTAACCCTTGGGGTATATTTCAAACTAAAATTATTGTCAAATGACTTTTTAAATATTTTTGAAATATTTAATGAACGAAATAAAGCTTCGAGCTTGTTTCAAAATTTTAGAAATTTTGATAAACATTTTAGCACATTATTTTGATCCATGAATTTGTTTGGCATATGTATTTTGAATACATATTTATGTGTTTGGAATATTATAAATGCATGATAATTGGATTATTTGCTCTTATTTGTCTAACTGAAGTAAATTAAATAGTTTATTTATTTTAGTTAGCGTCCGCGTTATATATTGTTTGGGTAAGCGGCGCCCAGTATTTGTCGGACCGCGTTATATATTGTCTGGGTAGGCGGCGCCCAGTATTTGTGGGTCGCGATATTATGCATGGGTATGCGGCGCCAAGTATTTGTCGGACCGCGTTATATTATGCTCGGGTAGGCGGCGCCCGATATGTGATATTAGTTGGATCTTGTTTGAATATTTGATATTTAATACCCCATTCAAATGTTCCCCTAATAAAATATAAGTCTCATCTTGGATGCATTACGTCACCCATCACAATTGAATGAGTGGAAAAACCTTTTCGTCCAAAAGTATTTACACCCTAGTGTTTGCTTAGGGCTACAAGGCTCAAACTCATTCATAGATGCATATGTTTGTGATCGTGTGATGGTTTTGACTTACTTAGTTAATTCTTGACGCCCTAGCGTCGGAATGATCTAAGGACGTCGATCAAATTAGATTTGATCAACCAAGAGTTGTAATTGTTTACAATTGGTTTTGAGACCTACCACTACATACATTACAGTGATCAGCCCTAGCTGGGACTATAATGGGATGGATGTGGATCTTGGCTCACTATGACTATATTTGATATGAGTCCGTACTCCTCTGAAGGGGTCGTAGAGTATGTGAAAATAGTGGGAGCTAAATTAATTAAAAGCCATGTTAATTTAGTTAATAAATGTGATCAAGTTGTTTTATATTCCTGTTCTATATGTTTCTCTGGGTTGAATTAAATTTTGAATTTATTATTGAAATGTCTGATGGAAATGAATAAGTGATTGACCCGAATTATCTGGACTGACTGCACCTTTTGTGGTTGTTGTTGTTGTATAAAATGAGTTGAATATGTGTTGGACACAAAGGTGCCCATCGTGCCTAATAAGACTTTTTCTGGGTACTATGCGTTTGACCATGATACTCATAAGAAGTATTAGGATGATAAAATTTCAGTATAATGTATCGTATTGTCCTCTATGTCAACTGGGTTGAAGAGACATATGATAGGATGAATCCGAATGAATGTGAGAGCATTAAAAGAGACTCTATGACCCACATTCTCAAACCTTGGAATTTGAACTGTTGAGAGACCTCTTTAAATGCATGCTACATGATGAGATAAGGTCTTTATGCATGTCGTGGAGATGATTTGACTGATTGGGAGTCTGACTTCGTTTGAATGAAGCTCCAGATCACGTCACTTTGAATATCATCTTGCAGCCGCTCTAGTTTCATATTTTAACTTTATTGTGAATTTTTATATGAAATGCTACGAGGACAACGATGCCTTAATTGCACAACATGCTCAAGACTTACAATCCATTCGCTCTTACAAAAGGTTGTACTCATGGCGAGTTATTCTACTAAATCTTACCAAGGGTAAGAGTAAGTAGAAGAGAGGTTGAAATTGTTTCTAGGCCTACAACTAGAAGCCTAGGGGAAGGATGAATTAAAGCTGAAATTATTCAATGATGTATTTTCTGCAAAGAAAAGGGCGTTGGAAGAGATGTTGTATGTGTTTCAAGGCACAGGGTGTTGCGAACACTGCATAGAATTTGTTTGTTTAAAAAAAATTAAAGTAATATGAAAATCTTCTTTTTCTTATGGCATTGTAGATTTGGTCATATTAATGAGACATTATTATCAAAGTTAAGTACATTAGATTACTTAACATCATGTGACTTTGAGTTACATGAACTTTGTGTATTTTGTCTTAAATGAAATGATGACCAATAAGTTATTTTCTTGGAAAAGTGACGAAAGCCTAGGAATGTCTGATTTGGTCTATATTGCTTATGTGGACCTTCTGAAACTCAAGCCAGGAGAAGTTTTTTCATACTCCGTTATCTTTACTAATGATTTTAAAGGTTGAGTTATGTGTGTCTTATGGAACACAAATCGAAGCCTTAGAAAATTCAAGAAGTATAAGTTTGGAGTAGAGAAACAACATGACTAAAATATCTTTTCGATTTGATCGAGTAAAAGAGTACTTCAGCATGGAGTTTCTTTATTACTTTAAATTTCATGGAGTCCAATTGTAATGGATACCTCCTAGGACTCATTTGATGGAGTCTTCGAAAGGAGCAATCAAACCTTATTAGATATGGTTAGATCCATGTTAAGTTTCACCACTCTTCCACATATCATTGATGTTATTCCTTATTGAACTCGATTTACATTATGGATAGAGTTCCATTGAAGTCAGTTGTAAAGACGTCATATGAATCATGATGTGGCAAAAGGCCTTGTCTTTATCATATGCGAACCTAGGGTTGTCTAGCATATGTGAAGAAACTTTTAACTGATAAATTGGAATATGAAAGTGAAGAATGTTATTTTGAAGGCTATCCAACGCGAGGACACTATTTCGATCTTCCTGGGGAACATAGAGTAATTGTCTTTAGATAGACAAAGTTTCCAGGGGAATATTCTTTCTTTAAGGAACAAGGTCGTGTTGTGATAGAACTTGAAAAGTTCAAGAAAATTTAAAATAACATTGAGGTCCAAGAATTTTCGTTTGGTATTGACAAAGATTTAGAGGGAGGTATTGGTGATTTCCTAAATAGAAATTTGTCATTTGATGAAAAACTTCTAGCTAGTGGGAGTAATTTGGGCGAAATTGCAAAAGTGCAGCACACTCATATATAACCAATACCTAATGGCTCGGATGTCGTTCATTCTCAATAAACGCATACAAACGTGATTTTGAGAACCCTCCAATCGTTTGAGAAATGCCAACGTACAAGAATCTCTTCATGATCAAAATGTATAACAACAAATACTACTTGTAAAACTCCGTAGGTTGACTAGAACTCGTCGTGAACCAATTAGATTGTTTTTCCTCTTGGAGGATCACGATGATGTAGAGATTCCTAATGAGGATGATCTTAGGACCTACACTGAGTTTATGTAAGACATGGACTCAGAGAGGTAGCTTGATGCCATAAAATTATAAATGGACTGATGTACATGAATTAAGTTTAGAACTTGGTTGGTTTGCCAATTGGGGTTAGACCTATTAGATACAAATGAGTTTTCAAAAGAAAACTCTTATGCGAATGGCAAAGTACAAACCTACAAGGCTAGGTTGGTGTCGAAAGGTTATAGTCAACGTGAAGACGTTTACTGTAATAATACCTTTTCGGCTGTTCATGAAATCAAGTCCATCTTGGATTTTACTTGCAAAAGTTGCATACTATGAATTAGTATGCGAGTTACAAAGGTCCAATAGTGGACTTAAGCAAGCCTCTGGGAGTTGGAATATCTTTTTCTACAAAGTTACATAATTGTTGGGCTTTGTGAGAAGTAAGAAGGATCTATGTGTTTATAGTAAACGCAATGAGGACCATATTATTTTATCATATATGTATGTGACATATTGATAATGAAATGATGTTCCTCACCTGCAGTCCATAAAAGATTGATTATTAAGCACCTTCATTGTGAAAGGGCCTGGGTGAAATCCGCTATACTCTTGAAATTAGGATCTATTGAGATAGATCTAATAGAGTGTTAGAGTTTCACGGTCCATGTGTATTGTCAAGATACTGAAGTGCTTCTCCATGGAATAATTAGAATATTCCAATGGACGTGACATCAAGGTGGCAAAGAATGATAGTCGTTCACTTGATGCCAAACTTGGGTGCATGAAGAAGATCACATTTGCTTATGTGATGGAGTCTGTCATGCATGTTATGACATGTACGATGTCTATATGGCTTATGCACTTAGTATCACTTATAGATTCCAATAAAATCCTAGGGAACTATATTGGAAGACTGCTAAGACTATCTTTAGTACATTAGATGGACTAAAGAATATATTTTATTCTATTATGGGAATAATAATTTAATAGTCTTATATTCATTTCAATGATGAGACAGTGGGTTGGAATAGTTCCCAGCAGTAAACCACTGTGAATTCAACCACAAATGCCGAGTACATTGTTGCATTAAAAGCCTATTGGAAGCTGTTTGGATACATGAGTTCTTAAATGAACTAGGGGTAGTTCCAAGTGTCATTTATCTAATATCTACATATTATGATAAACGTGTGCGATTGCACGGGCAAAGGAACCAAGATCCAACAACAAAATAAACATGTACAAAGGCGCTATCATTTATTTAGAGATAATTGATAGACGAGAAATAAGTTAGAACGTTTTCAAGCTGAACACTACTTGAATGGTTCGCTCACCAAACCATTGTGCATAGTTGAGCACAACAGTCATTTTAAGAAAATGTGTGTTAGATACATTGGTGATTGCCTCTAGTTCAAGTGGGAGATTGTTGGTATATGTGTCCTAGAGACAATCATTTTAAGGACATATATACATGATCACATTAATAATTATATTGGATTATAATTATGGTATTGCGATTCATTAAGTAATTGTTTGATTATTTGCAATTTATTAATTAATTGCTCCCTTGAGTTGATATTGTCATTAGCAGAGTGAGATGTTAATTGATAAAATATAACTCTCAAATCACCTCAATCGATGATCATTAAGAAAGGGATATTAATGATACGCGATAGATTGACATGTGGTCTGCATCATATTCTTGGAGAATATAGTAAGTCTCACAGCTATGAATAACTGTTATTCGTGATGGACACATGGATACTTTGGAGAGTATTGGCATACCCTACCGATAAACCATTTGTTTATGTGTCTATGGGAGTATCAGTGTGTGGAATGGTGTAATAGTCCTTTGACTTGAGGTCAATACGCAATTCATGTATAGAGTGATTTACTTATACCTAGTCCAACGCTTACGCCCTTATGGGTAGACACGGGCTTGTGTTGGGTATATCATGATATACATGGAATTGGTAGTTGAGCCAAGATAGGATTCATTCCTCGAATATAGTTTCGAGAGAACACTCATTTTCTCTAAACTGGGTTGATAAAGTCATTGGCCAATGCACGTGATTATATTTGAAATGGTGTTCAAATATAATTGATAAAATCAACCAGTGAGATGAGATAAAATGATTAAGATATTTCGATAGGCACATGTTCAAATCCTAAGCTTAATCGAGTGGTTCGTGAAGGAAGGGACCGTATCACTATTGAATTCTACACTAAAGGTTTGTTTGCTTTGTCTATGTAAACGTACTTCATATTTTGAGTTCGTCCTTCGACGCAGTCTAGGAGTTTCGTAAGGATCATAAATTAGATTTATGTCAATATATGAACGCCTATAGGGTCACACAATATGCAATCTATTTTCCGGCTAAGAGTGAATCGAGAGGGTTAAATATTCAATTAGATTGGAATATTTAATTTAGTAATGAGATTATTTTCTATTAGATAGAAAATATATAATTAAGTTTAAATTGGACTTAGACTTAATTAAATCATTAACTGGATTAGGTCCAATTACCTATTGGGCTATATGTTATCCTAAAGCCCATATAATTAGGTTTGGCCTAATTATAAAAAGGTGGGTATCTCTTTATCAGTAGACGAGATTAGATAATTGAGATATGCCGTAAAACACAAACTCTCTCTCTTTGGCTTTCTGACTGAGGATTCCTAGCGTCTTCACCAGAAGGGATTCACTGCGTTGGATCGTGCACCGGGATCTGGATTGCGTCGATACCATAGTTAAAGACAAAGCTTAAACTGTAAGTTCTCGCGATCTAGGATCAAAATCAAATAGCTATAACCGGATCTTCTTGTTGGTAAGAAAATTTAAAATTCCGCTGCGTGTGCGATTGATTCGTACGACAAAATCCAACATTATTAGGATGACATACTAAGTATTTTGGTAAATGAGAATGATTATATGATATGCTATTATAATTTATTTATGGTCACTATGTCCTAGTGCGCTGGATTGATGACCTCCCTGAAATGAGATTAGGAATGTTCATTATGTTAAAACCCTGCAGGTAGACGATTGTCTGACATAATAGTTAAGGATCTGAGTGGTACTAATTTCGGAAATGAATAAGAAGTTGATTAATTATTTTGTCAGTAATTTAATTAATCAACGGACGTTATATCTTAAACATAGGGAGGTAAATCGATCAATCAGATTAATATTATTTAATCATGGAGGTTCGAATTTATTGATAAATTAGGAGCTAAATGGGGAGAGCAATAATATTACTCTAGTGGGATGTTTTATTATTTAATTTCATTTAATAAAGAATTAATTTTATTCTATATTTATTATTCCATTAGGAAGGGAATATTCCTACTAGAATCTTGTCTAATGTTAGGAGACTTGAGTGTCTTCTAGAAGGTGATGAGTAGTAGGAGAATTCTATCCTTAATTGGATTAGTAATTGGAGTAGAGTTAGGATTAATTGGCCTAATGGGATAAGCCCGTATTTAACACCTCCTTAAGGTCCCTAATGGAGCCTATAAATACACCAAGTCCCAACCTCTTGCACAAGACTTGAGCTGGCCAATTTTTCTCCTACATACACGAGAGAAAGAGCTTTGTTCAAGAGTTAGGAAGATTCGATTAGTCGCTCCACCAAGATTAATCGAAGTAGGTGTTTAGGTAATCAGTTAGAAGGCTTTTTGGTAAGGTTTATTCAAGCTTTTTAATCATATTTTTCTGGTCGTCTTCCTCCGCCACACGCCGCCGTCTGCCGCCACAAAGGTTCTCCAGAAACCACCGCAGGAAAAAGCCCAAGCCCAGCCGATCGCAACCGTAAGCTATCGCTAGCGGTCGCGCCTAGCCAGGCCCAACGCCAGCTCCCAGAAGCAACGCCAGCAACACCAGCAACGCCCGCGAGCCTCCTTCGTTTGTGCCCACCGATCGCGCGAGTTCACCAGCGCGCAAAGAGTACGCATGCATCATTCCGCACTCGCCCAGGTTACTTTCTCCGCACGCCCGCGTGATTCCAGATGCGTAGGCCCGTCCGCTTCGTCTTACGCATGGCGCCCCGCGTTCGCGCACACGCCCATCAACCGCCAGCGCCCATCCGCGTTTGCCTGTACCCCACGCGTTCAGCCTAGCACTCGACGCGCAACACCAGTGCCCGACGCACACCAGCTGCTGCCCGCTACCGAGCCGTTGCACCCGACATCGAGACCCATGCGCCGTGTGATCAAGTCCTCTCCAATTCCTCGATTAGAATCGAGTAAAGGCCAAATGTATCTGTCCATTAGATTGTGGTGTTCAGACGAACTACATCAACGGTGATCTACATCGTCTCAGAGTCGGCAAAAGTTTTAAAAGGTAATGTCCACATCCTAACTATAGATTCCGTTGCGTTAGGATTTATTTCGATAAGTTCAATACTGTGCATGTTGTTTTATGTTCCTTATAGAAACCAACATCGCCATCCACCAAGCTTCATGCCCGTGCAACACCTGCCATGCCGCGATGCTTGTGCCCTTCACGCCCCTGCCAGCTCTTCACGCTATGGCATCCAGCTGACTATATATATGAGATCGTGATTTTGATTAAAGAAGGCTGGCACACTTCCTAAACAAAATAACCTAGCCATCGTTCCAAACATTCGTCTTTCACTTTTCTTTCATCTTTTCATTTAAAATAACAAATTGATCGTGGATTTCATTGGGATATGGTCATTGTTTTCAGATTTAAGCTTGTTTATCGGATTCAACTTTGGGAATTTATTAATCGTAAGATTTCTCTTCACTTAATTGTTGAATATGTATTCTTTGGTTGAGATGGTTGTTTGTGTTGAGTTGATTATCAGTGGCTAAATCTATATGCTATGGATAGGGGATTAATGTTTCAATTTCGTTTGTGATTGTCGCATTCATTGATCGTTCTTTTTATGCGAGTTAATCTTCAAAAGGGTTTTTCAATTATCATGATTGAATGTTGAGAATTGTTGAAGGGTGATACTTCAATTTCCAACTGATTTAGAATTAAATTCGATCTACTCACGCATGATGTTGGTTATTCTTATTTATTAGTCGGGTAACGACCCTCTAGTATAATTTAATCGAATCTTAGAACCGAAAGGGAAGAAGCGGATCGAAATATGCTCGTATAAAATAGTCTTGTTCGTAATTGTATTGCATATGTGTTAAATGACTCGTTAATTTGATGTTTACATATGTCCTTTTGTTACAAGGAGTTATTGAGGATGAATCTCTGAACGAGTAGGTTACTCAAATCATTTAATCGAATGATCACTTGCCCGTTAATTGTATTTCGAACCAAAACAACTTCTTTATTCTTGTTTGTTCATCATCTTTGCTTCGTTTATTAAATTTGCTTGTTCGAGTGTTCTTAGTTGATAGTAAAAAACCACCTCTCGAGTAATCAGACTTGTGGCGCATAAGGTAAATGTATCCATATCTCGAGTATTTATTAATGAATGTAATGAAGTACTCGAAACCACCTCTCGCTTGAATGCATAGGACCACATAAGTCGGAATGAACTGGCCCTAACAGATCTTCGGCTCTATTCCCTTCAGATTTAAAAACCCTCTTAGTCATTTTGCCTTCTAGGCAAGACTCGCAAGTTGGAATGGCCTCGACTTCCAACGATTCAAACTGCCTGTCTACTACTTGCCTTTGATTCCTTCTCAGGTTTATATGACCAAGTCATAGATGCCAAAGATATGTTTCGTTCATTTTTTAAATTTCCTTTCTCTTATTCAGATTAGATGATGAATTAAGTAATTGTTTTTGTTGCAGTGGGTAAGACTTTGGTTTTAGGATATATAGCTTGTCTACTAATGAACCATCACATAAAAACCTTTTTTGCCAAAACGAATAACAACTTTATTAATGCAAGTAGCAGAAAAGCTTTTCATAAACAACTTAAAAACTAAAATTAAATTCTTTCTAAAACTAGGAACCATAAAGACAATCCTTCAAAATCAAAATCCTATCTAAACCAAAATCTAAGTAGACATCTCCCACTGCAACTGCTGACGCTTTACTAGCATCGACCAAGTTGATGGTACCTTCCCCTTCCCTAGGACGTTTGGTTTTCTAGAACCCCTGCAAATTATTGCGGACATGATCAGCGGCCCATGTATCTACACACCAGGTTTTGGTAGTTAACACCGCTAAACATGTTGCAGCGACTAATGAAAAAGATTTACCTTTTTCGCCCTTCTTGAGGAGAGTGCAGTCGTCATTCCAATGTCCTCTCTTCTGGCATCTTTGGCATTTGCCTTTCAGCTTCTTTGATGCCTTCTGACTTTGTACGTCATTCATGACTGCTTTGCCCTTTCCTATGGACTTTTTCCTCTTCTTACCCTTGCCAGGCCTACAAAAAGATCCCTCGCCTCGCTGGGCCACCATGGCTTGAGGCTTTTGACTAAAAAGACCCTCTGCCGACTGAAGTTCTGCCAGAAGTTTCGGACGAGTCATCATTCTCTTGATTATGTTGTAGTTCAACTGGAACTACTCAAAACTCTTCGGCCAAGATTGGAGTACTATATCGACCTGCGTTTATGTGTCAATAAATCTTCAAAGAACCTCATGCTAATTCAGCTGGGCCATTATTGCAAGAACATGTTCCTTTACGGGAGTACCCTCATGCATAGTCATAGTCATTAAGTCCTCGTGGCTTCTTGTCGGGAAGCCCGAGACTGATGACCAAATAGTTCCTTGAGATTGTTGAGCATATTTGTTGAGTTATCCATAGACTGATGCTGATGTTGAAGCACATTTGACAAAGATGCCAAGATGTAACACTTCTCCATCTCATCATCCATTTTGCACTTAGCAAACTCTTCTTTATCTTGATCTGTTCCGCCCTCTCCCGGCTATTCCAGAAAATACTCAATAGTATTAAATTTATACCCCTCAGCAGTTAACACAATATCCACGTTCCTTTTCCAGTTAATATAATTGGGACCAACAATTTTATTTTCTTTGAGAATTACGGACAATTTATTGAAAGATATTTTGAATTACTGGGATCAGGCAAACATAGTTTTTACTCAGTCAAGTGTTTCGAATTTAAACATCAAATATTGATCCCTTCAAAACAATATTCAAATATATTATATGACACCTCAAAACACCAAATCCCTGCAGCCCACTTTGGTGGACGTCTACAGTTCATACCGTCGCAAGAGGGATTAATCTCATTAATTAACAAACCGCCCAAACAGTACTTAACTAATAGTCGGTCCACCTTCTGGCCAGCGCAAAATAAGAACAACCTTTTATTTTGGGAATATCGTAATTAATTGCGCTTTAAGTGTAACCCATTAATTGGTCTTAAGTTTACTACCAAAATTATACTTCCACCTTTGGGTGACCCGTAAGTTTTTTAAATTGCTCACTATAACTATCCCGTAGGAGATTTGTCTTTATGAACTTGTGAATAAAATATCTGTAACACCCCGCCTAAAACTTACTAAAATCAGAGTAAATTTTTCGCGCTTTAAAAGGAAAACACCCATTTAATTTTTGAAAACTCATATCAATTTTTTTCGAAAATACTTTTAACTTTAAAACGCGGGATGCTACTCAACTTTAATCTTATATCTTTATGCATGCGACCAAGTATAATCATTCTAGAATTAAGGCCATGAATAGTACCGGCTAAAACATGCATATTCTAAAAATCTCACATAATCTAACATCTGAAATAATCGTCTGAAATCTGACATCTGAAACACAAGTCTAACATGCGGAAGCAAATACAAGTTCAGAAAACACACAAGCATAAAACAAACATAGATAATTCAAACATGTTCAAATACTATATGACATGTTTTCACAAAAATGTCCTGAAGCTGGACCAACACCACATAACTGCTCACGCTCCACGCGGACTCCATCACCTGAAAAGTAGGGTAGTGGGGAGGCGTGAGCACAAAGGAATCAACGGTGCTCCGCCAGAACCGGCACTGAATACTCAGCACAATTAATAATAAACTATGGAATCAACATATATATGAATAAACTGGTCTGACTATGGGACTAACGGTAAACCGGTACTCATGTGCACACTCTGGGGGTCCCCTCCCACAGAAATCCAGGAAAGGCACTAATCACCCCATCTGGACGCTAGACTTAGGACGGGCCCTAATCACACACATCCAAGTCATAACTGAAATACTGAAATATTGACCAAGACGAGATCACTCATCCGTCTCAGTCCTTCAATTTAATCTCATACAGATATCAGGCATGGTAAATTATTAAAAGCGATGAAATACACAGTACGTGGTCCCCACCTGGAAACTGGCGAAAAGCAAATGCTGAAAATATCTGAATGGGTAGCTGATGGAGGCTCGACTCTCCTCAAGCTACAAAATATATTGAGCGAAATATTCTAAGTACTAGGCTCAGAATAAAACTCAAATCTTTAATATCTTATTTATCTAGGTTCGCTCACTCAGCTTTAAAAATCATTTTGGGATTACGAGCTGATTTTGAAAAATATTATCGTCGTTGAGGCATTCTAGAGTTCTCTGAAATATTCTAAGTCTGGGACTAGAATCTGACTTAATCTAATCTGACTATATCTGAATCTTAAATCTATCTGAAATTCTTAACTTTATCTGAAATCTTAATCTGACAGCATCTGAAATTTATCTGACATTTAATCTGAAATATATATCGAACAGTCCGGCTGACCGGACCAGTTCGACTGAAGTGGACCGACGGCTCACTCGGAGTCGGTCGGTCATTCGCTTGACTATGTGCAACTCGGTTTGACCATGGTCCGAGTTCGGTGTGGCGACTCGGGCCGGCACGAACTCGACTGGCACGGCTTAGCCGATGCACGAGTTGATCGGTGCCACGGTCACTGACGCAGGGGCGTGCTTGGACCACGGCTAATGGAACGACGCATAGACGGCGAGTCGGATGGACTCGGTGCACGGGCACGCACTCGGGGGTTGACTCGGACTCGGTGCACGGGCACGCACTCGGCTATTCGGCTCCAACGGTCGAACGAGAGGCAGTCACGGGCACGAGACGACGGTACGCATTACGATTTGATGAAAAGACGGCTAATAATTATCCAGACGGTACTAGGGTTTTAATTAATTATAATCGGATCCGGGAAAATACTCGATTATCGGAACCGGATAACACTAGGGTTTTGATTCCAGAAAATTCTAACTCAATTAAGGCCGATAATTAATATACATATTCTATGTGATTTATAATAAATCTATAATCCGCAACTGCAGCTAAAGTCTCAATCAAACTAATATTTTATTATTACGGCATTAATATCTAAAGTCTCGATTTTTATAACTAAGTCAAACAACATCCAAAAATTACGAAACTCGAAACAAAACATCCTCAGTATTTATATAGTCCATGGTCAACATCTCAAGTCAAAAGTCAACTCCTAACTTAGTCAACTAGAAATTGCTACGACCGGTCAACGCATTTGACCGGCTCGTTTACCTACCAAATCAAGTCCGAAAATTATGAAATTTAATCCTACGCCTCAAAATGACGCAACGAATTTTATAGTATTTATTTCAAGATTTTATCGCAATTATTCAAAAAGTCGAACATTTTAGCTTTAAGCCCGAAAATCCCGATTTATTCAAAATCGCTCAAATCTCCTAATTTATTCTTTTATATCAATTCAAATATTATGTCTAAGCCATCAAAACCGAGATTTAGTAATTATACCTCACAATGCTCGAAAACGAGCGGATCGGGATAGCACAATAGTAGATCGGCTAGAACACGAGGAAAAAAAGAAGAAGATAGTCGGATCTAAGGGCCGTGGGGCTGGATTCTGAGTTGCTGGTCACGAAACTGAACTCACGGGTCGGGTCTGAAGCTGGTACGCACGCGTGAACAGTAGGTTAGCGATTTCCGGCGTGGACTCATCGGAATCGAGCCTGGGACGGCGGGGCTGTCAGCTGGACGGAAGCTGGTGAGCTGGGACGGTCGCGCAGGTGGCCGAGCTCGTGGTTCAGACTCAGGGACGGCGGGGATGGGCTGCCGACGTCGAGGGTCGCCGGAAAATGGAGCTGCTGCGGCTCGACGGGAAAGCAGCTTGGGCCTCGCGGTTTTGGGCTCGCGAACGGCGGACTGAGGGCTGGGAAGGAGCTGTCGTGAACTGTGGGTTGCGGGGTAGGTCGCCGGAAATGGAGCAGCGAGCTTGGACGACTCACGAACCGGAGCTGCGGGACGGCGGCGCGTGGAGGGACGTGCGAGCTAGGCTGGAACTTGAAGCTGCCGCCGGAAAAATGGAGCTGGAGGCGCGGCAGGTTCGAGCTGGGAAGGACGTGGACGGGCTGGTCGCGAGCTCGCCGGAAAAACGCAGCTGGTCGCCGGAAAACGGAGGTGGCGGCCGGATTCGGGAAGAAGTGGTTCAAGACATGTTGAAGATGGAAGAAAGCTTCATTTTCTTATGTGCTAAATCTTAGATCTTGAATTTAGCTTGAGGATGAAGAAGATGAATAGTAGATGGGAGGTTGATGATGATGAATAGTGGATTGTGTGCTAGGGTTTTTGTGTTGGAAAATAGGAGACAAGCTATTTATAGATGTGTAGGAGAATTAGGGTTTCCTCTTGATGGGCTTTTAACGGGCTAGAGAGTCGGGCCTAAAAATACTACATAATCGGGCTCGAAAATAATTGCTACCTAGACCGAATAAATAGGTGTAGGCTCGGAAATAAAAATAATTAGGCCGACTGCCGAAATAAAAATAGTGCACTTAAATGGGCCTGGAATTTGGGCTAGGATAATTAATTCGACTATTCGAATTAAAATGACCGACTGAAATTATTGGATTCGCTCAAAATCCATTGGGCTCGAATAATTAAATTGTCCGACTACGGATTACTTAAATAAAAATTCCAACTTTAATAATTAAAGTCGGAAGAATTATTAATGGCTTAGACTTTAATTCTAATTATCTAATTTAATGCAAATAAATATAAATAATGCATCAAATTTAGAAACATAATATTTATGGAAATATAGTCGAGCTCCATAAATAGTAAATAAAAATCTGGGCATTACAATCTATCCTCCTTAAAAATATTTCCATCCTCGGAAATTCCAAAACTAATCATAAGTCCGACTCGACTATCACTAGGAATCAAAAATACATAATACTAATCAGAACTGGAAATCAGGATAACGAACACGAATCTCCCCCTCTCGCTCCCACGTGGCCTCGGCCTCGCCGTGGCGAGTCCACTGGACTCGAACGAGCGCTACATCTCTGCTCCTCAGTTGCTGAACCTTTCGGTCCAGAATAGCAATCGGCTGCACCTCGTACGTCAGATCTTGCCCGACGTCGAGCTCACAGTAACTCAACACGTGCGTTGGGTCGTACACGTAATCCTTCAGCATCGAAACGTGGAAGACGTTGTGCACACCCGAAAGCTCGGGTGGCAACGCCAACCGGTATGCGGCCTCACCCACTCGCTCGAGGATCTCGAATGGGCCTAAGAAACGGGGCTGCAGCTTCCCCCTCTTCCCGAAGCGAACCACGCCTCTCAAAGGCGTGATCTTCAGGAATGCCTTATCTCCCTTCTCGAACTGGATATCTCGTCTACGCTGGTTAGCGTAACGCTTATGTCGATCCTGTGCCACCTTCATCCACTTACGGATCAAGGCGACCTTCTCCACCGTGTCCTCGATCAGCTTCGGACCGAGAACCTGTCGTTCGCCAACCTCATCCCAATAAAGGGGTGATCGGCACTTGCGACCGTACAACGCCTCATACGGTGCCATCCTGATCGACGCCTGATAGTTGTTGTTGTACGCGAACTTAATCAACGGCAACAACTCCTCCCAAGAACTACCACGGTCCAGAACACATGCTCGAAGCATGTCCTCGAGTGTCTGGATGGTCCGCTCCGACTGCCCGTCGGTCTGCGGGTGGAAAGCGGTGCTGAACCTCAACTGTGTCCCCACGGCCTCGCTGAGGCTCTTCCAGAACTGACTGGTAAAACGAGGGTCTCGATCTGACACTATGACCTTGGCGACTCCATGAAGTCGCACTACCCCGCGGATATAGATCGTCGCGAGCTGGTCCATGGACATCGTCATCCGCACGGGCAAGAAACGAGCCGTCTTCGTCAATCGGTCCACAACTACCCAAACCGCATCATGCTGCTCCATCGATTTGGGTAGTCCCGTAACGAAATCCATGGTAAGCTCTTCCCACTTCCACAGTGGGATCTCCAAGGGCTGCACTAAACCCGGTGGAAACTTGTGCTCGGCTTTCACCTGCTGGCAAACCAAGCACTTCTTCACAAACTCAGCAACATCTCTCTTCATGCCCCTCCACCAAAACGACCCTTTCAGGTCGTGGTACATCTTGGTGCTGCCGGGGTGCGCCAAATAGGGTACACTGTGAGCCTCGGTCAAGATCTCCTTCCTCAGGGCCTTGACATTCGGCACAACGAGCCTTCCCTTATACTCCAAGGCACCATCCGCGCCTCGGTAAAACCCCTCTACGCCTTCGGCAACAACCTTCGCCCTCATGGAACGGACGAACTCATCAACGGACTGATCTCTCCGAACTCGATCTCGGAGCATGGGCCACACTCTCATCGACCGAACACCTCCTACTATAGGCATTATAAGAAGTGACTCGACGATGTCTAACTGCATCCGAGCGAACTCTCGAAGGAGCTGACCCTGCTGGGTGATCATGCAAGTCAACTCGCCCCTCGCCTTTCGGCTAAGGGCATCGGCTACTACGTTCGCCTTCCCCGGATGGTACTGAATGGTGCAATCATAATCCTTCACTAGCTCCAACCATCGCCTCTGGCGCATGTTGAGCTCCTTCTGCGTGAAGATATACTGCAAGCTCTTGTGACCGGTGTAGATCTCACACCGACCACCATACAAATAGTGCCTCCATATCTTGAGTGCGTGAACAACGGCTGCCAACTCAAGATCGTGAGTCGGGTAGTTCTCCTCGTGGGGCTTCAGCTGCCGCGAAGCGTATGCGACAACCTTGCCCTCCTGCATCAGCACGCACCCAAGTCCCTGCTTCGAAGCATCACTGTAGATAGTGAAACTCCGTGTAGGGTACGGTATAGTCAGCACAGGCGCTGTAGTCAACCTCTCCTTGAGCTCCTGAAAGCTCGACTCACAGCGACGACTCCACTCAAACTTCGTCCCTTTCCTCGTCAAACGTGTCAAGGGTAGGGCTATCTTCGAAAACCCCTCGATTTACCTCCTGTAGTAGCCTGCTAACCCGAGAAAACTCCGTATCTCGGTAACAGACCTCGGTGCTGACCAGTTCCTCACTGCCTCGATCTTCCCGGGATCGACCTCAATGCCCTCGGCCGTAACGATGTGACCGAGGAACGCCACTCGATCGAGCCAAAACTCGCACTTCGAGAACTTGGCGTACAGTTTCTCCCGCCTAAGAGTCTCCAACACGATCCTCAAATGCTCCTCGTGCTGGGCTGTGCTCCTCGAGTAGACCAAAATGTCATCTATGAAGACGATGACAAACTGGTCCAAGAATGGGTGGAATACACGGTTCATGAGATCCATGAACACCGCCGGCGCATTGGTCAAGCCGAACGGCATCACGACAAACTCATAGTGACCGTATCGAGTACGAAACGCGGTCTTAGCCACGTCAGAGTCCTTGATCTTCAGCTGGTGGTAGCCTGATCGTAGATCAATCCGAGAAAATACACGGGCGCCCCTCAGCTGGTCAAACAAATCCTCGATCTTGGGGAGTAGATACTTGTTCTTCACCGTCAATCGGTTCAAGTCCCGGTAATCGATGCACATACGCAAAGTCCCGTCCTTCTTCTTCACGAAAAGGACAGGTGCTCCCCGCGGAGAGACGCTCGGTCGGATGAAACCGAGACTCAATAGCTCCTGGATCTGAGCCTTCAGCTCCTGAAGCTCCTTCGGCGCCATACGATATGGCGCTTTCGACACTGGGCCGGCTCCAGGCACCAGGTCGATCGTGAACTCCACCTGACGACTAGGTGGTCCTCCCGGTAGCTGATCTGGGAAGACGTCCACGAAATCACGCACAATGGGTACATCTCCGGGCATCCGCTCCTCCGAAGATTCCCCGACTATGCTCACCAGGTATCCCTGACAATTCCCTCTCTGCAAACACTTAGTCGCCTTCGCCATCGAAATGACTCGGGGTAGGGTCCTCGTCTTCGTCCCGAAGAACGTGATACGATCTCCCTCGGCTAAGTGTAGTGTCACCTCTCTATCACGACATCGAATGTCTGCCTGATATCTCTCCAACCAATCCATGCCGAGAATGAGGTCAAAGTCCCTCATCTCGATCACGAACGCATCCACCTCTAGAGTTCTGCCACCAATACTCATACTAAGATCCTCGGCCAAGGAGCTCGTAACTATCTTCCTCCCCGAAGCTAGGCTGATCTCGAGGGGGTCGACGACACTCACTCCTCGGACCCCTATGGCCTCTAGACACTTGGCCGAGACGAACGAATGTGTCGCCCCGGTGTCGAACAACGCAAAGATAGGCACATCACATAAAGAAATCATCCCGGACATGGTACCTGGCTGCTCGGCGGCCTGTGCCTGGTCAAGTGCGTAGACGCGTGCTGGTGCTCCTCGTGGCTGGTTCGGGGCCGGCTGACGCTGACCCTGCTGACGCTGAGCTCTGTCCAGGCAATCTCCCCTCAAATGTCCGGGTCTGTGGCAGTGGAAACAAATGCCTCGTCCCGCAAGACACTCACCGGTATGGTGGCGTCCACAGGTAGCACAAACTGGGGCAATCTGCTGAACTGGCTGTACGGCCTGAGCTGGGGCCTGATCCCTCTGTCGGACCCTCCTACCCTGTCGGTCCCTCCCCCTCCTCTTGTTCGGACGTTGTGGCTGCTGGGGAGGAGCTAGCTGCGGTGGGGCCCGCTGTGGCTGCTGGAGCAATGCAGGCTGCTGTGCTGGTGGCTGATGAGCTGGCTGGCGGGCGGAAGTGCGAGTACGAATGGCCTCCAGTCGGAGACTCTCATCAATCTGCTGAGCCCTAGAAACGGTCTCAGCATAAGTCAGGGCGCCAAGGCCAGCGAGATGGTGGCGAATCTCTCCGCGAAGACCGCCCTTAAAGCGCCTCGCCCTCGCCTCCTCCGTATCAATCAGGTACGGCACGAAGAAACCGAGGCGGGTGAAGTCTCTCTCATACTCATCGACAGTCCTAGCACCCTGCTCCAGTGCTAAGAACTGCCTCTCCATCCTCTCTCTGTAGTGGACCGGGTAATACTTCTCCCGGAGGAGCGCCTTCAGACCAGCCCAAGTGAGGGCCAGCTTCTCCCCGGGTCGCATCTCCCAATACGAATGCCACCAGACACCTGCATCCCCTATCATCTGTAGCTGTGCGCACATGATCCTGTGAGGCTCGGGGCAGTCCATCACACTCAAAAATCATGTCAAGGCTGCCAAGCCACTCGTCGACAAGCCTCGGGTCTCCCTGCCCATTGAACGTCGCAGGGTGGTATCCGCGGAACTGAGAAACTGAAAAGGCCTGATCGCGCACTGGCGCGGCCGGCGGGGGCGGTACTGGAATCGGGGCTCGACGAGGAGGCATCTGAATGGTCAAATGACAGGGATTAGCAGAAAGTATTGAATATTTGACAGAGAATTAATTACTCAAGAAAGTTAACAGAAGTTCTCGAAGTTAACTATCTCTGCTTAAATACTAACTGAAGCAGTATAGCCGATTAATAAATAGTTACACTATACTTTAATAAGTTATCGGATTCCGAAAACACCTAGCTTGGCTAGAGTTCCGGGTACACTAAAATCCTCTAAGTTCTTACTAGAGTTCTGACTAGAATTCTCAAATCTTAATCGAAGGATAGATCTAACGCCCCTGAAATAATCTGAATATAATTAAATATGCGTTCGCAAATAAAAGCTGTACAGGTGACGTACCTCGGAGTCGGCGTGGCGTGAGCGTGGTGTGGTCATATCTTACTAAAATTTTAGTATACAGAACCACTAAGTGGCTCTGATACCAACTGTAACACCCCGCCTAAAACTTACTAAAATCAGAGTAAATTTTTCGCGCTTAAAAAGGAAAACACCTATTTAATTTTCGAAAACTCATATCAATTTTTTTTCGAAAATACTTTTAACTTTAAAACGCGGGATGCTACTCAACTTTAATTTTATATCTTTATGCATGCGACCAAGTATAATCATTCTAGAATTAAGGCCATGAATAGTACCGGCTAAAACATGCATATTCTGAAAATCTCACATAATCTAACATCTGAAATAATCGTCTGAAATCTGACATCTGAAACACAAGTCTAACATGCGGAAGCAAATACAAGTTCAGAAAACACACAAGCATAAAACAAACATAGATAATTCAAACATGTTCAAATACTATATGACATGTTTTCACAAAAATGTCCTGAAGCTGGACCAACACCACATAACTGCTCACGCTCCACGCGGGACTCCATCACCTGAAAAGTAGGGTAGTGGGGAGGCGTGAGCACAAAGAAATCAACGGTGCTCCGCCGGAACCGGCACTGAATACTCAGCACAATTAATAATAAACTACGGAATCAACATATATATGAATAAACCGGTCTGACTATGGGATTAACGGTAAACCGGTACTCATGTGCACACTCTGGGGGTCCCCTCCCACAGAAATCCAGGAAAGGCACTAATCACCCCATCTGGACGCTAGACTTAGGACGGGCCCTAATCACACACATCCAAGTCATAACTGAAATACTGAAATATTGACCAAGACGGGATCACTCATCCGTCTCAGTCCTTCAATTTAATCGCATATATATATCAAGCATGGTAAATTATTAAAAGCGATGAAATACACAGTACGTGGTCCCCACCTGGAAACTGGCGAAAAGCAAATGCTGAAAATATCTGAATGGGTAGCTGATGGAGGCTCGACTCTCCTTAAGCTACAAAATATATTGAGCGAAATATTCTAAGTACTAGGCTCAGAATAAAACTCAAATCTTTAATATCTTATTTATCTAGGTTCGCTCACTAGGCTTTAAAAATCATTTTGGGATTACGAGCTGATTTTGAAAAAATATTATCGTCGTTGAGGCATTCTAGAGTTCTCTGAAATATTCTAAGTCTGGGACTAGAATCTGACTTAATCTAATCTGACTATATCTGAATCTTAAATCTATCTGAAATTCTTAACTTTATCTGAAATCTTAATCTGACAGCATCTGAAATTTATCTGACATTTAATCTGAAATATATAT
Organism: Striga hermonthica; assembly: GCA_902706635.1. Taxonomy (NCBI): domain Eukaryota; kingdom Viridiplantae; phylum Streptophyta; class Magnoliopsida; order Lamiales; family Orobanchaceae; genus Striga; species Striga hermonthica. The sequence goes on along the minus strand of CACSLK010027752.1, from coordinate 23,656,357 downwards.
CGAACAGTCCGGCTGACCGGACCAGTTCGACTGAACTGGACCGACGGCTCACTCGGAGTCGATCGGTCATTCGCTTGACTATGTGCAACTCGGTTTGACCGTGGTCCGAGTTCGGCGTGGCGACTCGGGCCGGCACGAACTCGACTGGCACGGCTTAGCCGATGCACGAGTTGATCGGTGCCACGGTCACTGACGCAGGGGCGTGCTTGGACCACGACTAATGGAACGACGCGTAGACGGCGAGTCGGATGGACTCGGTGCACGGGCACGCACTCGGGGGTTAACTCGGACTCGGTGCACGGGCACGCACTCGGCGATTCGGCTCCAACGGTCGAACGAGAGGCGGTCACGGGCACGAGACGACGGTACGCATTACGATTTGATGAAAAGACGGCTAATAATTATCCAGACGGTACTAGGGTTCAATTAATTATAATCGGATCCGGGAAAATACCCGATTATCGGAACCAGATAACACTAGGGTTTTGATTCCAGAAAATTCTAACTCAATTAAGGCCGATAATTAATATACATATTCTATGTAATTTATAATAAATCTATAATCCGCAACTGCAGCTAAAGTCTCAATCAAACTAATATTTTATTATTACGGCATTAATATCTAAAGGCTCGATTTTTATAAATAAGTCAAACAACATCCAAAAATTACGAAACTCGAAACATAACATCCTCAGTATATATATAGTCCATGGTCAACATCTCAAGTCAAAAGTCAACTCTTAACTTAGTCAACTAGAAATTGCTACGACCGGTCAACGCATTTGACCGGCTCGTTTACCTACCAAATCAAGTCCGAATATTATGAAATTTAATCCTACACCTCAAAATGACGCAAAGAATTTTATAGTATTTATTTCAACATTTTATCGCAATTATTCAAAAAGTCGAACATTTTAGCTTTAAGCCCGAAAATCCCGATTTATTCAAAATCGCTCAAATCTCCCAATTTATTCTTTTATATCAATTCAAATATTATGTCTAAGCCATCAAAACCGAGATTTAGTAATTATACCTCACAATTCTCGAAAACGAGCGGATCGGGATAGCACAATAGTAGATCGACTAGAACACGAGGAAAAAAAGAAGAAGATAGTCGGATCTAAGGGCTGTGGGGCTGGATTCTGAGCTGCTGGTCACGAAACTAAACTCACGGGTCGGGTCTGAAGCTGGTACGCACGCGTGTACAGTAGGTTCGCGATTTCCGGCGTGGACTTGTCGGAATCGGGCCTGGGACGGCGGGGCTGTCAGCTGGACGGAAGCTGGTGAGCTGGGACGGTCGCGCAGGTGGCCGAGCTCGTGGTTCAGACTTAGGGACGACGGGGATGGGCTGCCGACGTCGAGGGTCGCCGGAAAATGGAGCTGCTGCGGCTCGACGGGAAAGCAGCTTGGGCCTCGCGGTTTTGGGCTCGCGAACGGCGGACTGAAGGCTGAGAAGGAGCTGTCGTGAGTTGTGGGTTGCGGGCTAGGTCGCCGGAAATGGAGCAGCGAGCTTGGACGAATCACGAACTGGAGCTGCGGGACGGCGGCGCGTGGAGGGACGCGCGAGCTGGGCTGGAACTTGAAGCTGCCGCCGGAAAAATGGAGCTGGAGGCGCGGCAGGTTCGAGCTGGGAAGGACGTGGACGAGCTGGTCGCGAGCTCGTCGGAAAAACGCAGCTGGGAAGGACGTGGACGGGCTGGTCGCGAGCTCGCCGGAAAAACGCAGCTGGTCGCCGGAAAACAGAGGTGGCGGCCAGATTCGGGAAGAAGTGGTTCAAGACATGTTGGAGATGGAAGAAAGCTTCATTTTCTTAGGTGCTAAATCTTAGATCTTGAATTTAGCTTGAGGATGAAGAAGATGAATAGTAGATGGGAGGTTGATGATGATGAATAGTGGAT
>CACSLK010027752.1:23639641-23650928 GCA_902706635.1 Striga hermonthica | reverse complement strand
AAAAATCTGGGCGTTACAATATCCGCTGGGCTCGATTTATTCACTTCAGTGATAAACATATAATGGAGGCCGTGGATACGATTTATTTCAATTCATTCACACTTAATATAATTAATTAGAGATTTTGCTAAACATTCTCCTAATAATTTAATTTGCACAGAAAACAATTAAATCACATAAGGACATGCATGATTAAACAACAATAAGAACGATGAATAAATAATCCAACTATCATGGCATTTCAATCAATCTCCAAGCCTTTCTGAAAAAACATAATTTAATTTGGTTTGAGAATCCCGCCATTTGATTTGGTCTGCGTGTTGCTCGCCTCGCCTCATTGAGGTTGGTACACGTCCTACGGATCAACAATGAATAATATAAAACCATTACATAATTCATCATATGACCACCACAGGAACCGTACATGAGTTTTCTATGACAGCAGTAAACTATGCGGTGTCCTAACGCACAGATAAATTATTGCCAGCATTCACAAACCCAAAAACTTTTCAACATGTTCGAGGCTTATAGAAAAATATATATGAATTAAAACAATACATACGAGCCATATTAGTCGGATTAGAAATCACCTGCAAACAACATTTGCAATTTTTAATCTACCACGCATTGCGTCTGTACACAATTAATTCACATAAACAGGTAAGTCCTAATTCAAACGGTGCACGAAGTTGAATTAAACTTGGGCTCTGATACCGGTTGTTGGGTTATGTTAGGAACGTCAACAACATGCACGTTTGAATTTAGCAAAATAAACCCTAACACAGCGGAATCTATAGTTAGGGTTAGGATATTACCGTTTTAAAAATTTGACGACTCTGAGATGTTTCTGATTTTTGTTGATGAAGATCGTCTGAACACTAGAGTCCGATGGGCTTCCGGACTTGGCCTTTTTCAATCTTAATCGAGTAGCTGAAACACAATCGGATCACCAGATCGAGCTTGTCGAGGTCGGGCTGGTCGGATCAACTTCCGTTCTGTAGGTTGACTCGGTCGGACGCTGGCAGCGGTCGGGTGCGGTCGACACACGCAGATAGGCGTTAGTCGCTGGAAGGTGCGCGTTAGGCTCAGACGCGCGGACAGGTGGATGGGCTCTCTGGTGGGGCGCGTCGCGGACAGGTAGACGATCGTCGCGGGCGAGAGTCAACAGCAACAAGGTCGAACGCGTGCGGTGTGGGACTCTTACATTTGGGTGGACTAGGCATGGGCGACTGGGATAACGCGGGCGAGCGTCGCTGGTCTCCTGTTCGTGCACATACTAGCTCGCGCGTGTGATCTCGTCATTGGGTGACGCACGTCGTGCAAGGCGGCGTGAGTGGGTGGCGAGCGTTGCTGGAAGTGGGTACCGGCGACGGGTGTCACGCGGCTTGTCGCGGGATCTGCGCGACAGCGTGCTGTGGGTGCGTGTGACTTTCGGCGACGACGATGATTTTCGATGGCTTTTTGGCGGCGGCGATCGGCGATGGTAGATGGCCAGAGTTACACAACTAAAAGGCTCGAATAAATGTTACCCAAAAACCTTCTAATGGATTACCTAAACAATGGCTTTGATTATCTTGGTGGTGCGATTAATCGAATTTCCTGAACTCTCAAACAACGCAATTTTTCTCTCTTGGAAGAAGGAAAAATCGAGTATCATCAACTTAGGGAAGAGGTTGGGACATGGTGTATTTATAGGCTTCATTAGGACCTTAAGGAGTAGGGATGTCAATAAAACCCGTAGGGTCGGGTTACCCGCGGGATACCCGCATTTTCGGGTCGGGTAAACCCGAGACGATCGGGTTTTGGGTCGGGTTCGGGTATAGTTATTCTACCCCGAACCCCGGGTCGGGTCGGGTACGGGTATAGTAGAAAAACCCGCTACCCGACCCGATTACCCTACCTGTTTACCCGCAACCATTGAATATTATATATACACATATATATGTATTTATAAATTATTATAAATATAAAAGTAGTCATGTGTTATTAGTATAAAAAATAAATTATTTATTATAAGTTTGATTAATGGTTAATTTTTTTATGATTTTATAATCACTTTTTGTTAATTGTATGATAAAAAAATTTAAATACTTAATTTTTAAATATAATATTATTAAATTGACTATACAAGATAAATAATTATATCTCATTATTTATTCCAAAAACAATATAATAGTTTTTTGTAGTTTTATTGTCGAACTTAGTTAATAAATTGTTTGTTACATTATAATTAATTGTGAAATTATTTTATTTTATTTTTAATATGAAACGAGATGGATATAGTAAAGCCTAAATTAAAAAACTCGGGTTACTCATTTACCCGAAAAAAACCCACTAACCCGCCGGGTAAAACCCAACCCGAACCCGACGATCACCAACCGGGTAACGGGTCAGGTTTGGATATGGTAAATTACATGCGGGTCGGGTTCGGGTTTGTCAAAACCCGTACCCTACCCGACCCATTTACATCCCTATTAAGGAGGTACTAAATATGGGCTTATCCCACTAGGATTAGGAATCCTAATCATGCTCTATATCCTATCTCATCTAAGAGTCCTATTCCTCCTAGTGTTGTAAATGAACCGAATCGAACCGAGCTTGGGCTGTTCGAGCTCGTGTTCGTTCGTTTACTTTTCGAGCAAAAAATTGTGTTCGATCTCGTTCGTTTAATTGTTTGTCAAAGTTCGAGTTCGTTCGTGTTCGAATAGTTTAATACATAAACTTTTAAATATGTTTGATCAACTGGAAATTTGTTCGTTTCAACTCATTCGAGATTGAATATAAAATAATAAAATAAAAATATTTTTATAATTTAGTTCTTTATTAAAAATACTATGTAAATATCTAAAAAAATAAAAGGAAATATAGTAAATTGTATATTTTTATTATAAATATTATATAAATATATAAAAATATAATAAAATTATATTAAATTAATGTTCGCGAACATAATTGAACGTTCACGAACGAGCTCGTGTTAGTTTGATTATTAAACGAGCCTAATTTTCTATTCGAACTCGGCTCGATCAACAAATGAACGAGCTTTTGTCTAACACTAACAAGCTTTTGTTCGTGAATGCTCGGTTCGTTTACAGCTCTACTCCTAACCCTTATTACCTTCTTGAAGACTCCATAGTCTTCTAACCCGAGGTAATATTTTAAAAGGAATATTCCTCTCCTCATGCAATCTAAAATATGGAAATAATTAATTCCTAAATTCTTAATTAGAACTAAATAATAAAACATCCCACTAGGGTAATATTATTGCTCTCCCCATTTAGCTCCAATTTATTCAATAAATTTGAACATCCAAATGATTATTAAATATTAATCTAATTGATTGATTTGTCTCCCTATGTTTAAGATATAATGTCCAACATTTAATTTAATTACTGACAATTAAATTAAATTGACTTTTTTTATTACCGAAATTAGTACCACTCAGTTCATTAATCATTATGTTGGATAATCATCACCTGCACGGTTTGACAAAATATTTCTTCTTGAGCTCATCTCAGAGACGTCATCAACCCAGCGCACTGTGACATAATGACTGTAAATAATTTATAACTACACATCATAAAATATTCCTTCTTGAGCTCATATTGGAGACGTCATCAACCCAGCGCACTGGGACATACTGACTGTAAATAATTTATAACAACACATCATACAAATACTCTTGCTTACCAAAATACCGAGTACGTCATTCTAACGGAGTAGGAATCACCACTGGTAAATCAAATAATTAAGTAATTAATATATATGCCCATTTTATATTATCTTACAGCTTAAGAGTACGCATCAATTATTGAAGGTCTAGATTATAATTACCACGGTCAATAAATCTTATAATCATCCTTCTGCGGTCTATGAAATACTTATCATAAGTACTAGTGTAATTCATCAGTTAAAGATCAACTGAATCAAGACCACACTACAGTTTTTTTCCCACCATGGGTCTCATTGCCTGTCTAAACTGTGAACACTTAATTTATATTTTACAAGGAACTGATAATATGATCTTTCTGTTCGACAGTGTGAACCATATTATCTACAATGTAAAATAACGGAGTTATGATTGCATAAATAAATAAACTTCCAACATAAATACATTGACTAAAACACGATTGTCATATCAAATTGGTATTGTTTATATCTGAAATCTAAGCTTTTACAGCATATCTAACACTATCTACTCTTCACGAAGTTGTGTTACCAAAATGTAATACATAATTCGTCCATTCTTTAACAAACTTCTCCTTGTGGACTAACCATGTCTTCTCCACTTATTGTAACACATGTTGAACCTTCGTGTATTTTACATACAGCTCAGCAACGACATTGTTGTATTCATCCATCGTACTCGCTTCGACAATCTTCTTCCACCTACCATGCGTGAACTTCTGAGAGAATAGCTTATTTTTTCCAAAGAGTCGATAGACTCTGTCTTCCCCATCTTTGTTGATGTGCCACGTGCAAAGTAAGTGGGCAGCTTCGGGAAAATATCTCTGAATAGAAGTAATCAAACCCAACTCCCTATCAATGACAATGGAAGTAGGATGTACCTCATACCCTCTCAGAAGTCTCAACTTCTGTAGAACCCAGTCATAACTGTTCTTGATATCAACCTTTAAAATGACATATGCAATTAAGAAATTCTAGTCGCACGGAGTCATCCCAATCAATTCCACCAACGACATCCGATACATGTGCAAATGAATGTGCAAATGAGAGCAACAAGGGAAAACATCAAATCATAAAACATAATCAAACATATTAATTACGATTCATACAAATTTTTTATTTATAAAATAATGTACTTGTTTGTTTTGTACGATGAATCTATACCGACGTACCAGTAATATTTCTGGAATAGACTAACTGATTGAGGATGCGCCATGAACAGACGTGTCAACGCCTGGGTGTCCCAATCGACATCTGTATAAACTATATAATTATTTTCCCTATCCAAATGCAGACGCTAAGAAGTCACGTCTCTACCCTCGAAACTATCTCTCCGCAATTTCTCTCTATAATTATACACATGTTGGCGAGTGGCATTGTCTACCGGGTTTTTTTCCTGGATCACAGCTAAAATTTGTGCCCGTTTTGTCATATCACGAACAATCTTCTTAGATGAAGCGCTAAGTCCGCTCGCATGTCGATGAACCTCAGGATACACAACAAGTGTATGATTATGCTTTCCCTTCTTAGCATTAGAACTTACACAGAAGCTCCAATATGCTCTTGTTTTTGCGTTTACTTTGACTTTTATCTCAAAAGGGCACTAACCCGCTTTAGTTTTTGTACGACGGGAAATAGCCTGATCTGCATCTCGTATTTTTCCTCTGCAACGTTCCCCTCGCCAACACTTCAAAACCTTCACCTTTCCTCCTTTTGTACGTTTCGAAATAACCAATTCGAAACCATACATAAGTGCAATCTCTTTTGCCAGTGAATGACTACGGAATCAGTAAGAAATTGCATATCTGTAACGAAACCAACACTGTAATCAATATCGTACCCTTCAAAATCTTCCAAGGACACTTGCAATATAGTACGATCTCCTTTTACAAGATAATAAATTATAATCTATAACATAATAATTTCTAACCTCTTACATGATATTAATAAATTTTTATCATAAGATAATCAATTCTAACCAATAACATAACGATTTCTAAATTCTAACATGAAAATATATAATTTCTAATCTGTAAGATAAATAGTTTCTAACTTCTAACATGATATTATTAAATTTTAATTATAAGATAATCATTCTAGCATATAACATAATGATTTCTAACTTCTAACATGACAATATATAATTTCTAATCTACAAGATAATAAATTCTAATATAACATAATAATTTATAACTTACCTCTAACATAATAATTTCTAACTTCTAACATTATATTAATAAATTATAATTATAAGATTATTAATTCTAACCTATAACATAATATTTTTCTAACTTCTAACATGATAATATCTAATTTCTAAGCCATAACATAATTAATTTATAACATATAAAAAATAAATAATCTAATTTCTAAACTTTTCAAAAAAAAAAAAGCAATACAAAGTAATTAAAATAAATTAATAAAAAAATTTTGCCCGGTCGGACAAACCGGACAGACAAGGTGTTGTCCGGTCGGTGACTACAGACATCACTGGAGTCGTCCGGCCGGCCTGTTAGGACGCGCCTGGTCGCGTCCGGCCACTAAAGAGAGGCGTGCATTGGCTTGTCCGAACAAACCGGTCGGATAAAGCCGATCGGACATCAACATGTCCGATCGCAATTTCCGGTCGGACGGCCGAAAAATGTACCTCACTCGAAGATATATTTTTTTTTGCTGGAAATCGCCTAATCCAAAAGATTTTACAATTTTCTAAAATTTTTGAAGAAATGAGAAGGACAAAATAGTTCAAGTGGAGCGGTGCGTAGTAATAAGAGAGCGATGAATAGCAATTCACTTTAAAAATCAGTTTATAGATTAAAAAAAAAAAAACTATTCCAAAAACTATTAACCAAATGTATTAAAATTGAATGTTTTAAAAGTCAAACAATCATCTATTGTGCCTAAACCGCTAACTTGTGGCCAAAACGCCATTTAAAAAAAGATGGCCTTTATATTATATAAATCTCACCCATCCCTCCATTATTTCATGACCTAAATATATTATATAAATTTCACCCATCCCTACATTATTTCAAGACCTGAATATAGTAAATAAACAAGCCCGTGACGACATATAAATATATTTAGCCCCAAAAATGATTCAAATTAATCATACTGATCAATAAAACAGAGATCTCATGGTGATCCTCTCCCAAATGATCAAAAGGGCTTTCGATCTTCTTCTCTTTCCTCAATCTGACTCTTACTCCTCTCATATCATCGACTCACACACTCTGACGCGTGTCACCGGCTACGGCCAAGATCTCGACCAATGTTCCGTTTGTCTGTGCAGCATAAGTCCGGGTGAAGTCATCAGGGAGCTGAAAAACTGCGGCCACGTTTTCCACGCCGCCTGCTTGGAGAGATGGCTCGGACACGGGCACTGGACCTGTCCCCTGTGCAGAAACCACGTGACCCGCCGGCTCGTTTTCCCTCACCAGGATTCCGGTCATCAACCTCGGGAGGTTTTGGTTTTCAACTTCGGTCATGTCGATTCAGTTGGTAATAAAAGCTCGTGGTGGCTGAGGTGATGGCATTTTTTGGACTGGAAAACGTTGTTGTAGTATTTTTATATGGTTAGTTATCATATTATTGTTATTATTTGTTGATTCTTGTCTCTGACTCTTTTGCGCATCATGTCAGGATTAGATTGTTTTGTGGGATAGTGTTGGAAAGTAATGTGCCGATTGCTTGTTAATTTCAGATTTATGTTTTGAATAATTTTGGATATGTAGTCATAGGCTATGTTCGGTAAAATTAGCTGATAATCTGACTGATAGCTGATAAGTTGGGTGATAGGTGATAAGCTAACTTATAGCTTATCAGTAGTTTTTTAGCTTATAACTTATAGCTTATGACTTATAGCTGATAAACTAGCTTATATGATAAAAGTGTTTGGTAAAATTAGCTGAAAAACTAGCAGAAATATAAAATTCAACTAGCTTATTTGAAAAGCTACCTAAGGAAGCTTATCAATAAGCTCGACCTTTTTAAAAAAGCTTGTCCTACCAAACCAGGCTTATTTGAATATAGGAAACTTATAAGCTAACTAAATAAACTATAAACTAGCTTATTTGTCTACCAAACATAGCCTTAATCGTTTATTCCTTTTTCTTGATAAGACATTTCGATGATTTGTTTTTAACAATTTTAATTTGGATATTTAGTCCCAATCATTTATGTTATTTTATTTTTTCTTCATAATACATGTATTTTAGAAATTGTTAGGAATTTAGAAATCAATATTGAATACTTTATTTTTTATTTATTTTAAATACCTACAAAACAAAATTATCTCAACATATGATAAATTAACACAATTGAGTCTAAATAATAATATTAATATATTATAAAGATAACATGATAACAAAATAATGTAATTAATATTTAAAAGATATCTGAAAAAAATGACGTCGAGCCTATCGAGGAGCGCATCGTCCCACCTAATAGATTTATGCAAATAGGAGGCGGCCAGGTAGCGTCTAGCCTAGGCGGCCGCATAGGACAATCATTAATACAATGTCATACATATATTTTCATAGCATCTCATTTATTTCAAATTTAAAAGCTAAAATTTGTTAATAATTTGCTATATGTTGAGGACAACAAAGACTTAAAATTCAAATAACATGGACAAATCTATTATCTTCCACGTCTAATGTAATAATTAAAATTATGTTAAATTGTACCCTGCTCAATATTTATTTTTGATATATATCTAAACCAAGAAAGATTAATGATATGAAAGTATATCTATCGATACTAGTACGTAGCCCGTACGTTGTACGGGTGATATGGGATAACCACATTAGGTCGACCAGACCGGAGAGGCAACCAAATCGAACCGGCCTAACTAGCGGGTCAAAGGAAACAAGAGGATCACTCAGGTCCAAAGATCTTCTGGTCGAAGAGAGTATTGAAGGTCAGAAGGTCAAAGGTCATAAGGAAAGGACATCTAGTCGAATGATCGACGAGCAAGACAACAGCGTCCTGGGACACCTTGAGGTGATGGCTGAGATGATGGCATTTTTTGGTAATAAAAGCTCGTGGTGGCTGAGGTGATGGCATCTTTTGGACTGGAAAACATTGTTGTAGTATTTTTAAATGATTAATTATTATATTATTGTTATTATTTGTTGTTTTTCTTGTCTCTAACTCTTTTGCGCATCATGTCAGGATTAGATAGTTTTGTGGGATAGTGTTGGAACTTGTTAATTTCAGATTTATGTTTTGAATAATTTTGGATATGTAGTCTAAGAGCATCTTTAGTAAAAAAAACCTCATAAATCTCTATAAATCTCACTTTTACATTTTTCAATATGTCACATCATCAAAAATTTCATTCTTACTCCTACATCCATAAACCTCCAATAACAATAAACTTCGTAAACCTCATTTTTCATGGATCCACATGTTTCCCACTTACTTTTAATTAATATTATACTCATATATTTTTATTTATATTTTAAAACTATAACTCTTACTTTATTTATTAAATATAAATATTTTATATTTATCAAAATACGTATAAAAAATATATAATTACATATAATTATATTTTATTATTTGTAATTACTTTTTTTCTTTCATACTATTCATAAGTAACAGTTTTCATATATGCTCTACACTATATATGGTTTATAGTGTACATTTGCACTGAATCATATATATAATTATATATATGGTCTGTATATAATTATATTGCATTATATATATTGTTAAAAACATATGAATATATAGTTTTACATATTCAAATTACGAAACATCTAATTTTGAGTATATATATTTTATTCTAAATATTAACCTTGGGTAGTCTAAGTAAAATAATTACATCATAGAATTTTTTTTGGGTGTTGTCAAGGAAAAAAAAAACTAGTTGGGAGAAATATTTATTACCTAATTGCAATTTAAACAAACTTTTTGTTACTACATTAAAATTCATTAAAAAAATAAAAATAAAATAAAACTACATCACAAAAGTGGCATTCACTGCCATGTAGAATAGAAAACATTAAAAAATAAAGAAAAATGACCCACACAAGAGGTTTACAATAGGTTTTGGTTTGCAAACCTCACGTGCAAACATAAACCTCAAACCCCTCCAATTTAGTGGTAAAAGTTGGGGAGGGGGTTTATAAACTTGGAGAAAACCTCCCCACTAAAAGATGCTCTAATCGTTTATTCCTTTGTCTTGATAAGACATTTCGATGATTTGTTTTTAACAATTTTAATTTGGATATTTAGTCCCAATCATTTATTTATTTTTCTTCATAATACATGTATTTTAGAAATCGCTATGCGTGGACTAGAGTCTAGCACATAGGCGGGGCTTATATATGTTAAGTCTAGCCGTAATCTAGAAATCAATATTAAATACTTTATTTTTTATTTTTTTTAACTATCTACTTTATATATGTTAAGTCTAGCCGTAATCTATAAATCAATATTTATTTTAACTATCTAGCCGTAATAATTTTAATATATTATAAAGGTAACATGATAGTGAAATGATGTAATTAATATTTAAAAGAATAACTGAAAAAATATCGTCGAGCCCGTGGAAGAACGCATAGTCCCACCTAATCGATTTATGCAAATCGGAGGCGGACAGGTAGCGTCTAGCCTAGGCGGCCGCATAGGACAATCATTAATACAATTGAATCGCTAAATACAACAGTTATTTTGCTAATTCTACACCCGGAAAATACCGTTTTCCCTTACAACACTTATAAAAAAAAAAATATTCTAAACTCTTACAAAAAAATTCAAAAAATAATTTCAAAAAATGGCCGAACGGGAGAAGAGCATAAGGAATTACGAGGTTATTTTTTTAAAATGATTTAACTCGAAAATAATTTTTTTGAATTTTTTTTTTTTTTGGCCGCGCCGCAATCGCGGCGGCCTTTTGATTGGCCGCGGCCGCAGGCCGCCCAAGCGCGATCGTCCAGCGCGGCCGTTTACGCGGCCGCAAGGCGCAGGCGGCGGTCGAGTTTGATTTTTTTAAATAAAAAATGATAATAAATATTAATATATATATATATATATAATTTAAATACTTATAAAATATAAAAAGATTTTAAAAATAAATAATAAAAATATTATAGCAAATATCTTTTGCTTTTTTTATTTTTTTTCTTTTTTTTTAAATGTAATTTTAAAAAATATATTTTAATATATATAGATATATATATTTTTTTGGTTTTTTAAAACATATCTAAAAATATATAAATATATATTTATATAATATATTTTTTATATATATATATATATTATAGTCAATATATTTTTTTTCGCATTTTTTCATTTTTTCGGTTTTTTTAAATATATAAAAATATATATAGATATATATTTATTTAATATATATTTAATATATATATATATTAGATATTTAATATATTTTTTTTCTTTTAAATACATAAAAATATATATAGATATATATTTATTTAATATATATATTTAATATATATATATTATATTTAATACATTTTTTTTCGGTTTTTTTCCTTTTTATTTTCGGTTTTTTTTTAAAATATATAAAATATATATAGATATATATTTATTTAATATATATATTTAATATATATATATTATATTTAATACA
>CACSLK010027752.1:23598840-23631076 GCA_902706635.1 Striga hermonthica | reverse complement strand
AAGGAATAAAAAGTGTAATATCCACTAAAGCAAAGCTTAAGTATATAACACCAACATCTACGTCTTGGATTGCCTCATTGTAGGTACATGGGTCACTATCATGCTCGTCACTTGGGATGAAGTCTGAGGACTATCCCACAAACATGAAATGATCGGGCTGACGAACAGCCCTCCCACTACGACAAGGCAATTCAGGTGTAAATACATCAGAGTCAACACGTTGTGCAGTCTCTTGTGGTATATCCTCTTGCACACTCGGTATGCCATTGTCTGCCCTCAACTCTTTGAGAATAATCTCACTCTTGGACTTATGCTCACTCATATAGTCATCCTCTAAAAATTCGGGCATTGGTGCTAACCACTACCCTCTGATCTTTAGGACTATAAAAGTAACCACCTCTCGTTCCCTTTGGGTAACCTACAAACAGTCGTACTTCTGTTCTAGGTGCCAACTTATCAGCTTCCTTATCCAACACATGTGCTGGGCAGCCCCAAATCCGAATGTGGTTTAAACTGGGCTTACGCCCGGACCACAATTCTATTGGAGTTTTCGGAACTGATTTAGAAGGTACAAAGTTAAGAAGGTACGTCGCCGTTTCCAAGGCATATCCCCAAAACGAGGTAGGTAATGAAGCACAGCTCATCATCGATCTCACATTTCCAACAGAGTCCTATTCTTCCTCTCTGCTACGCCATTCTGTTGGGGAGTACCAGGCGCGGTTAGCTGGGATGTAATCCCATTCTCTAATAAGTATTGCCTAAATTAATTGCTAAGGTATTCGCCACCACGATCAGATCGCAGTGACTTGATACTTTTCCCTTGACGGTTCTCCGCTTCTGCCTTGAATTCTCTGAACTTGTCAAAGCATTCAGACTTGCGGCGCATCAAGTAAATGTACCCATATCTTGAGTAATCGTCAATGAAAGTAACGAAATACTCAAAACCACCTCTAGCTTGAATAGACATAGGCCCACACAAATCAGAGTGAATCAATTCCATCACATCATTGGAACTATTCCCCTTGGCCTTAAAGGGCCTAGAAGTCATCTTGCCTTCCAAACAGGATTCAAGTCGCAGACTTGAAATGGTTCAACTTGGAGAGAATCCAAGAAGCCATTACCTACCAGCCTTTGGATCCTCCTTAGATTGACATGACCCAATCTTATGTGCCAAAGATATGTATGATTCGACTGAGAAGGTTCCTTTCTCTTGTTTAGTGATGAAGATGCATGAGCCTCAGTCACAGTATGATATGCACAAGTAATAGTATAAAGATTGCTAACCAACATGCCAGAATAGATAAAAGAGTTATTTCTCATAATAACAACATTGTCATTATAAATAACTGAATATCCATCCAAAAACAGCTTCGAAACTGAAATTATATTCTTCCGAAAACTCGGCACGTACAAAATGTTCTTTAATACTAAAACAGAATCAGAAAAAGACAAGTGCACATCTCCCACTGCAACCACCGCCACTCGTGCAGCGTTGCCCAAGCTGATGGTAATCTCGCCCTCACTGAGCTGCCTTCTTTGCAAAAACCCCTGCAAAGTATAACAAACATGATCAGTAGCTCCTGTATCTACTACCCAAGAACTGGTAGAACAAGCCGCAAAGCATGTTTCGACAACTAAAGCAAGAGACGTACCAGGAGCGTCCTTGAGGGGACAATCTGACTTCCAATGTCCTGTCTTGTTGCACTTGAAGAACTTGCCTTTCGGCTTCACCACGCCACCAGAAGGCGCTACTGCTTTGCTCCCACCACTCCCACTGCTCCCACTGGTTCCACCACTCTTTTTCTGCATTTGCTTTTTCTTCTTCCCGTCTTTCGACGAAGAAGGTCCAGCTTGTACAGAAACATGAGCTTGTGGTCCCTTTCCCATAAGACCCTCCGCTGCAACCAAGTCCGTAAGAAGCTCGGCTAGAGTATAGCCCTTCTTATTCATGATTTCATTCAGTTCTCATAGGACTTTGGGAGCGAGTGCAGGATGATATCGATCTTGGCGTCGCCATCGATATTTCCTCTGAGCACATCTATCTCATTCAGATATTCCATCATCTTGAGAACATGCTCTCGCACAGAAGCTCCCTCTGGCATGATAGAATACATAATCTTCCTCATAGCCTCAAACCGAGCAGCCCTATCTTGCTCACCAAAGAGTTCCCTGAGGCTCAAAATCATATCAGCAGCAGTAGGCATGGTGTGATGCTGCTGTTGCAAAACATTTGACATAGATGCTAAGATGTAGCAACGAGCCATCTCATCAGCCTTATGCCACTTCCGATGAGCCTCCCTTTCCTCTTCAGTGGATTGGGCGCTCAAAGGAGCAGGAGCAGGAGTGGTGAGCACAAACTTGTACTCATCAGCAACAAGGACAATATCCAGATTTCTCTTCCAGTCCAAATAATTTGGACCAGTAAGCTTGTTTTGATTGAGAATGACCATAAGCGGATTGAATGACATGATGAATAACTGAAATAAATAATTGCAAACACGTAAGCAACAATTCACATAGATATGAAGCATAAAATATGGAAACCTTCAAAAAACCATTATTTAATGCAACCTTCGACAACTTAACGAACACACATGCATGCCACATTGGGTGGACGTTTACACATATTTCAATTAAGCAGAAACCCAGTCATTAATCTCAATTGCACGCCAACCTGTCCTTATGGCGAATGAAATTAATAGTCGAAATATTAATGTTGGCCATGTGAATTAAAACAGGGACTCCGTTGGGGAGTTATATTAAAATTCACATCTAAGTGATGACCACAATTTAACCCGAAGAACAATCATCCACAATTGACGAACCTACCGATGGGGAAGACACATCGCTTGTAAATAATTTTCTACAGTTATCTCGAAATAATCTTTACCGGTGAGCTTATGAATGACACTATCTGCTAGGGAGGAGACCCCATGGGTCACACGTATGCCACTCACTTCACCTAAAGGTTAAGTCGTTTGAATAGAAGTCTTATCTAGTAAGCTCGTGAATGCCGCATCCGTTAGGGGGAGACTCCCAGGGTCCCGCGAGCGACAGACACTTTACTTAAAGACCAATTGTGGAGGCCAAATTAATTAATTAAAATTCATATTAAACTCACTTAGTCATTTTTACTTGAAGGTTTTTAACAGCATACAATAAGAAATAATACAATTCCTATCATGCTCCTAACACGCAAATCACATAAATCCTAGCATGCTCCTAAAATTCAAAACAAAAGCAATGACAGCTTTCTAAGAATTTATAGCACCTATTCACATGATTTCTAGCATGCCAGAAAATCGATTTAAATCAGCTAGACACATAATCAAATAAACATGTTCTAGCAAAAATTAAATCGGCATCCACAAAGCAATAAAATTGCGAAAATTAAAACACATCTATCGCATCCCCTTAAAACTAACCACTAACAGCCTATCAAAGCTATTACATGATTCAGCAAGGTAGTGGATGAACACTCGAATCGGCATCTCGCGTAAATCGGGCCATTCACGCAATGTCCGCACCCACCGACGGAAAAGGGCCGAAAACTTCATCTAGACGATTGAATTTGACCCCGCCACAGACCATCACGGCAAAGCCGTGACATGTGTAGATCTCGATCTCCCGTTTCCGAAACTGTATTACGGGCTGAAATGGGACACCTGTAGCAAAAGTTATGGCCAAAACGGTTTCCCCCGACAAAATCGGCCCCGGTGAATGCTGAAACCCTAGCCGCCGCCTCCAGATTGATCATCTTCATCACGTTTGACTTTGAACACAAAATTACAGCAAAAAAATCGAACAACAACAGCCCTACTACAGTCTACAAAATCGCCTATACTACCCACACTTATTATCTGGTGGGAAAAACGATTACAACAAACAACAAGGGTTGTGATAGACACCATCCAGAAGCATAAACGAGATAAACATTCATCCATACCATGAACATGAATGAAAACGAATAAACGAAATCAACTACATGTTCCAGGCAGAGCCTACAATCTACGAAACCGAGGTTTTGATACCAATTGCTGGAACACGCCGACGAGGCGGTCCTTCCCACGGATCGATATCGGATACCAAACACGTACATACATGATTTTGAATAATCCTAGGCATGCTCCTAAAGGACGAACATAGAATTACCTTGAAAATGAGGTTTGATTTGATCTGAGCGACCTTCTAGTATGTGTCCCGACCACGCTTGGACGCCGGATGGACGACGATCCTCCAAACGATTGAAAGAAGCAGACTGCCCTCGTCTTTCTCTAACCCTTCTCGTCACTCTCTCCACGGTGGTGGCTGGAGTAACTCACGAAATTGCTGGGGTTTAGAACGTGGGAGGTCCCCTCCTTTTATAGAGGTCCTTGGGCCAGACTAGGGATCTCTTCGAAGGTATAGGGTTTGGGCTCCTTACAGGCCCAAATACTTATGTTCAGCCTAGAACACAATTTGGCCCGCAAATATTAATTCATTCCACTAGGGTATTAATATTGCACTCTCGTCCTATCCCGAAGTCAATCAGGGCTTCTATTAGACTCGATATAATTCCCCGTGTTTAAGATATCGCACGTCCATTAATTATTAAAGCTTCTGACTGCTTTGATTAATTAATATCTTTTATTCCTTAAGTAGTACCACTCAACCTTATTATCGTACGGATTAAATCTACCTGCAGGGTTTATACGATAATCCTTATGAGTTCCTTAAGGGGACGTCATCAACCTGGATGTCCAGGACACGGTTCCCTAATGCCAATAAATTGATATCATGCAGATAATGTTGTTACCCAAGATACGGAGCATATTGAACCAATACTTGGTTCTCACCCATGGTAAATCAAAGTAACAGACAAACATCCCACATATCTAAGTATCACAGTTAGGGTTAAGAATTAGTAGAGTCACCGAGACCTAGGTTCTTCATGATAGTCAGAACAGAAGAACACGTCTCAACTGTGATCCATTCAATGCGACGCAGCGCACTAGTATAAACCAATAGCCAAGACAAGCTATATCCAGTTTATACTACAACCTAAACCGATAGTCATGTCCATAACTATCTCAGTTGTGAATACCATTTATATCTTATAAGGGACCGACAATATAATCTTCTGTGTGACTACTAACACACCACATTGTCTACAATATAAGATAATTGGACATTTAGCATACAAGCAATCATAAAGAATGAAACAATGTGAAAACATTTATTTCAGTGAAATGGGAAATCGAATAAATACAATCCAAAAGCTCACATAAAAGTTTGCTTTACTGTATACCCCAACACACCGCGTGCACACACACGCCCGAGGCTGCCAGCGTCCGTACGCGAAGCCCGCTCCCCGCACGTCCGCGACACGCATCCTGCCAGCACGCCAGCAGTCCGCGACCATTCTTGAGACCCGCGTACACGCACGATCTGCGCCCGACGCGCACGACCTGCCCGCTGCACCCGACGCCGAGACCCGCGTGCTGTTCAACTTTGAACCGTTTGACGTGTCGATTAAAATCGACTAAAGGCCAAACCTATCCGCCCATTAGGTTGTGGTGTTCAGACGAACTTCACCAACGGTACTCTACATTGTCTTAGAGTCGGCAAAAAATTTAAAAGGTAAACGTCTATATCCTAACTATAGATTCCGCTGCGTTAGGATTTCTTTCGATAAAGTTCAATACTGTGCATGTTGTTTGACGTTCCTAACAGAAACCAACATGAGACATTTTTAATTTCTGTTGATGGAGATCGTCTTAACACCAAAGTCTAATGGGCGGCTAGACTTGGCCTTTCTCGATTCTAAACGAGTCACCATGGTGCTTCGGTCGTTCATCAAGCTCATCAAATCGTCTCGGACCTTCGGTAAGAGAATCGGACTCCTCGGACCACTCGGGAACCGCCTTGGACACGAATCGGAGCTGCTGGACCTGCTAGAACACTTCTGGACCGGGTCTGGGCTTGCTGGTCGCAATCTGGAGTGGTCTGGGCCGCCTGGAGACGTGATGGGCTCGAGCTGGAGTTGCTGGGCTCACTTGGACGCTTCTAGGCGGATCATGCTTGCTGGGCCGCATGCATGAAGGACTTTGGGCCGCAGAGATGCTCACTTGGGCCGAGGGGACACGCTGCCAAGCTGGGCTGCTTCGCGGGCTAGGATCGGGCCTACACGCGGGCTCGACTCAGAGGGAAGGGCGGGCCGCGCGCGGGCCGTATGCGGGCCAGAAAGCCCGCGCGCCTGGAACAAAAAAAATCTCCTATTTGCGCAAGGAGAAGGGATCGAACACCTGACCTCGCAGGGTGAAGAACACGCCGCACACCATCGCGCTACACAAAATATTGCGTCAATAAACACTTTCCTTCAATAACGGATCTGGGAAATATATTTATTCGATGGATACGAAATAACAACCTTCGATCTTCTATTGTATGACCTTTACACGATCTCTAATAAATCTTGGTGGAGAGATTTATTAAATTTCCCGAAACCTCTTGATCATCTTCTTCTAAGACCTTACGGTGCTAACTGAATTTTCTTTCGAAAAAGAATCTCTCTCTTTCTTTGTCGCTTGAAGAGGCCGAATTTCTCCAGCCCTTCGGGGAGAAAAACGTGTAAAAGCATGCCAAGAGGTTAGAGGACCTAGTGTATTTATAGGCTACAATAGGGACCTAAATGAGGTGCTAAATATGGGCTTAGTCCTTAAGAGTTAGGAATTCTAATTCTGCTCCAATACTAATTCAATGTAGGAAATAAATCTCCTACTAATCTAACTCTTCTAGAAGACTCTTTAGTCTTCTAACAATAGAGAAGATTCTAGTAGGAATATTTTTCTTAATTAAATTAATAATCATGAAATAAAATTTGTTCCTACCATAATTCTACTCTAATTAATAATCTAAAGTAGGAAATATATCTCCTACTAATCCTCATCTTCTAGATGACTCCTTAGTCTCCTAATCCCTAGAGAAGATTCTAGTAGGAATATTATTTTTCTAATTAAATTAATTAATATAGAATAAAATTAATTTTTAATTCCTAATCTTGGAATTAAATAATAAAACATTCCACTAGAGTAATATTATTTCTCTCCCCATTTAGCTCCAAATTACAATTAATTCCTTTCCACTGATTAAATATATTAATCCAATTGATCGATTTATCTCCTCATGTTTAAGATATAACGTCCGTTGATTAATTAAATTACTGACAAAATAATTAATCAACTTCTTATTCATTTTCGAAACTAGTACAATTCAGATCCTTAATCATTATGCCAGATAACACATTCTCCTGCAGGGCTTGACATAATATTCCTTCCTGAGCTCATTTTGGGGACGTCATTAAGCCAGCGCACTGGGACACAGTGACCATAAAGAATTTATAACGGCACATCATATAAACACACTCATTTACCAAAATATCGAGTATGTCATCCTAGTAGAATAGGAATCACCCTTGATAAATCAAATAAATGAGTAATGAATACATATGCCAATTTTATATTATCTTACAGCTTAAGAGTACGCATCAATTACTGAAGGTCTAGGTTACAACAACGGTCAGTGAGTCTCATATCCTTATCCTTCAGTGGTCCTGTTCAACACTTAACATAAGTGCTGGTGTAATCCTTCAGTCAAAGACCAACTGAATCAAGAATACACTACAGTCTTTTTCCAAGTGGGGTCTCACAGTCAGTCTAGACCGTGAACGAATAGTTTAGTCTTATAAGGAACCGATAGGTGATCTTTCTGCTCGAAACTCTTCGAACCACACTACCTCAATATAAGACATGGAGTATGGTTGCATAAATAAATAAAATGCAAGCATATGTACTTTGACCAAAACATGATGCCGAGATCAAAATGGAATTGATAGAATCTGTAAATAGGAGCTTTTACAACATACCTCTAACAATCTCCCACTTATGCTTAATAAGCTCATGGCTATTGCTAACCACGATTCTCTTTCAATCTCAATTCTCAAAGAACTGTTGCCCTTTCTGCCATACATCCGACTCCTAATCCTTTAACATGGACATTATCCGCTTTCGCTGGAAATCCAATCCTAAAAGGATTTACCTGGTTGTCTACCAATGTAACTAGGCAGCAAACATCCACCCTGTCGCAGTCCTTTTCAACGGGCGTATTTGCTCTATGTGTCACTTGCTTTATGAACTAGTGATTCCTCTCTGTCTGTAGCTGCACCAACTGTCATCACAATCAAATTGGGACCTGACTTGGCCAGACGAGGTTTCACATTTTTAGTTCAATGGTGAATCCAATCTCTACGTCACTCGCCATTTGGGAAGGGACGTACTGAGTTCATGGTGGAATCCGTCAATGCATCACCGCTTGACATTCCTCTAATCTACTTGGTTCCCACAAGTGAACACAAACCATAAGGTGGTTTTTACTTGTTGTTCATGTCTGATTAGAAATCAGAATCCTTTGTAATCCAAATGTTGCTTATGGTTCATCTGGTAACCCTACATATTATCCTTAGCCCTTTTACGACGCTTGATCCTATGTCCTACCATGAACCATTGCTCCCATCTAGGATTACTTCGATATTTACTAACCTTGCAAATAAATATCAGGCCTCATCTATTGCATATACTAGGCTTCCGCTTGCCATGCATAAGGACTGCCTCTGTATCATGCAAATAGAATGTAACACCGCACTTTGATTTTACAGAAATTCTAGACTTTCCAAAAATCAATACAAAATTTTCGAGATCATTTTCGAAATTTAATGGGTGTTAAACAACATTTTTCATAACCCAAGTCTTATTTGGGCCCACGGGGATTCATTACCCGGTTTTCACAAACAGTTTTCATTAACCAAAATATATCACAAGAGACTTAATACTCAACATGAATAATCAACCACATCATCATACCCAAAAAAAAGTCAAGGGTTCTACAAGTCCCAAAAACAAACATGTCATAAGTTTTTGGAAAAAGGTTTAAGCAAGTCTCAATATAAAGGTTCATAAAGTTTTATTTATTCAAACGGAAGCAATAAATGCATAACCGACCCACTCGCCTCTTCTCGTCATCCAGCTCCTGCTTAACCTGCATCGGTGAAGAGCAGGTGGGGATGAGCACAAGATGAAAAGCGTGCTCACCACTATGCACATGTATCATCCATAATAATGTAAAGGAGGTATGGTTAAAGTATGAACATAAATCAATTATCCTGTCACGTCTCCTAATCACATCACAACATATTACCCACGTGTACACATATTTCATTAGCCAAGGAAAGGGGCTTCATTACCCTAACTCATGGGGGTACGTTCCATACGAAAAGACACGGCCTTTCATTAGGTCTTACGGAGACTTACCTCGCAAGGTAACCGTATTACATCGATGGGGACAATCGTACCGACGGCTGAAATCGGCTCACGCCGATAGGCTACATGGTTCACATACATACTTAAATCATACCAACTCAACATCAAACCAGACACATACGGCATAGCCAATTTCAGATTAAAACCCACCTGGATAGCTCGGTAGAAAATTGCACACAAGAGCAAGTACGTAGGATGAGGCTCGACTCCTCAAACACCTATATTTAAGTGAGATAATTTATCAATAATTTATCTCACTACTTAAATTTAACATAAAACCCATACTTAATAAAAATTAAGTCTTAAGGGTTTTAATCGAATTTTTCGTGGACTTGGAACTCTCTCATTTTCGAAAAATATGACTCGAAGAATCAAAATTGAAGTCTTGGGACTTACAATAATTTTTCTAAATTTTTTCATTTGAAAATAATTTTTAAAATTGAAATCGGTACGAAAAACGGACTCCGATACATAAAATAAGCGTAAAGAGTCGAACTGGGCTGACTGCTCAAACACTGGACCAAGCTGCCAGCATTTTGGGCCACGCGCCTAATTGGGCCACGGCATTGGGCCGAAAATTCAGCCTGTAGCAGCTGGATAGATCGGGGGCTGGACAAGGCTGTAGCGCGGGCTTCATCTAGAGAGGTATCGGGCTGGCGGGCTGGACTCGGGCCTAGTGGCCCGCGCACCTATAAGGAATTGGGCTGGGCTAAAAAAATATTTGAATATATGCTGCTGGAGGATTCGAACTCGGGACATCTATCACATAAATGTGATGTCCGGACCACTACACTACTGGCTTGCTTGCAATTTTAATTGCAATCAAAATTTTATTGAACTAAAACAAAAGCATGTGAAAGGAAAAAAAAAATCAGAAGCTTGCAGCAATGTAAACCAGCAGGGGGCTGAATATTGGAACCAAAATTTGATGGGAATGGAGTCCAGAACTTCACATATTATACAACAAAATATAACCCAACTCATACTTTGAGAAATTTATAAAAATTGAGTTTTTGTCTCGGAAAACAAAACGACCATTTAACAAACGACAAGGACACACGGGGCTCAAACGATACGACCCAAAAAATTACAACGAGACTCCAAATCTTATTCGAATAATCACAGCAACACCACAATACTCACTTTTACGAAATCGAGAGTTCCAATCATCCTCGAATAATCCACGAACATATGAAAAATATTACGATCATACGAATCGAATTCAAAACCCAACAAAACAATTTAACACGAACGAGAATAAACGAAGGATATCATTTTGAATAGCAATCAACGGGATGGTTTCGAAATAATTTACCCGTCTTCTGGAATTACGAGAAATCGGAGAAAACATGGGTCGAACGAACGGAATGAACAGAGTCTCGACGGGACTCGAAACTCTTTCGAAGCTCGAACTGAACATCGATGAGTGGCTCGCGGACTGGCTGCTGGGGGAATCTCGCCTCGACGGTCGCCGGCGGCCCAAGCTCCTCGGCTATGGAGAACAGCAGCTGGTCGGGTACTTCTCGCGAACAGAGTGGGCAAGCGGAAGCTGCTGGCTCAAGGGACGGCGGTCGTTCGTTGGCGAGGAGGCTCACGATCGGGACTGCGCGGAAGGACACCGGCGAGGGCGGAGTCCGCTGGATTGCAGGTTCGATATTTTTTTGCTAACTGGTGCGAGAGAGATAGATGGATGGAGAGTAGTGAGGGAGATGAATTATTGGATGCTCTCGGTTAAGGTTTAAAAGGAACGAGAACGAGATAAGAGGAGAACGTGCGTCGTCCGTTGGAGGAAAGCTCTCGCGAGAGACTCGGTCTGGAGTTTGAAATAGCAGATAAGTGAGGAACATCGTGGTTGAGAAGAGGAGGAACATGAATTAATATATGTTCTTGGGCTTGCAAGAAATAATGAAAAATAGCATGGTCCTTTTACTTAAACCCCGAAATGGACCAAAATAATTTTAACCAAAAACACCCAAGAAAATACAAGGAATTGGGCTGAACACACTCAACTCATTGGGCCAGAAATTAATCTTGTTGGGCAAAAAATTATTAAAGAATTGGGTCAAGGGATAGAAGAATTTTGGGCCAAGGAATTAACATAAATGGCCCAAAAATTGTTAAACCACAAATGGGGCTAGACTTAATCTCAATTAGGCCGGAAATAAACGCATAACAAGAACTCCCGATCAATATAATTGACGACAATTAATAAACTAATCCAGATTATCTATATTTATAATACAAATTTTATTATTGTATTAATAATACACAGTTAGACACATAATAATATTATTTAATAATAATAAGCATTTAAAACAATTAGACATTTAATGACAATAATAATAATAATAATAATGATAATAATAATAATAATAATAATAATAATAATAATAATAATACTAATAATAATAATTATGCAAAATAAACAATCCCAAATATTCATAAACAAACGGGGCGTTATATAGAATGAGCCTTATGATAGTCTAGACATGAAAATTGGGACAATCGCAACAAATCTTTCTTGTGAACCTCAATCTCGAGAATATCTGTTGATTATGAATCTTTCATGTCCAACTACTTGGATAACTATACCCTTGTGTAAGTCACCATCTTCACACTGTCTCCAGTGATCGAAATGTTGTTCACGCATAGTACAAAAATACCACCACGTTTCCATTGCGCCACACACAATGCTCATTTGGTTGATGATCAAATCCACGATTCAAACTTATCAACCAAATGATCGGCCCACCACAGTCCTTTAAATGGACTTTGTTAGCCTACTGACTAAATGCTCTTAGCCCTTTTCAATGAAAACTTCTGGGTGCTGCTCCGTGGATATTCCTACAAGACTTCCAGTTAAGGAAAATGTCTTGACAACCACTTTGCCTAACTCATAACTTATATGAATGGCATCAGCTTTAATTCGGCAACCAGTGAAATAATTAACTCATAATTAACCATTTCACAACAAGCCTTTCTATGTACAGACTTAAACACGGCTACTGGTGAAAAACTAACTAATAATAGATCCCTTTCTTTCTGAGTCTGCTATTTCACAACAAGCCTTGTACTAAAGTTTTCACTTATAGATTTCGTTCAATAGCAAGTTTCTACTTGGTAATTCTATAAGAACCAGATCTGATAAGAGTCCATGACCCTAAATCAGAAATCATTAAAACTTTGCTAAGTTTATGCATCCTTGTTTTGGATATCCTCATTGTATAACTAGGGATCGATTCAAGTTTACTAGAGACTAAGTCCGAGACTTTCTCAAAACATGAATTTCATGAACTTGTGATTAATACAGACTGAGTCCAACGACTCTCTTATTATCACGAATGGAGTTGTCTTGCAACGCTCCCACTACAACGAGGTTCCCTCTGCAAAGGTGTATAACACAAAATACGTGTTGCAGTTTTTGTTTGTGGTATCACATTTGTACACTTGGTAATAAAGTTGAACTTTACCTTTATCTTTCCTTAAAACAATTCTACAAATGAACATAGTGATTTATTACTTAGTATTCCTCTAAAAATTAGAATTCGCGCTAACGAACATATTCTGACTTTTAGTACTATAATGATCCACTCATTTCTCGTTACCATGAAGTATCCCACAAATAGCCTAATTTCCGAACATCCTTTCCAATCTTATTAGTATCAACTTTCCAGCACGTGCGGAAAAGCTCTTAATCCGAATATTTTCTTGACAAGGCCTAAGCCTTGCCAACAATTCATTCAGAGTAATGACTGCTAAACTTAGATAGGATTATGTTAAGAACTTATCTTGCTATTTGTACAACCCCAATACGAAAAAGCAAAATTCTTAATAACTCATCATTGTCATAACTAATTTTCTAGAGAGACATTTTCCTTCGGTCTGTTGCACCGTCCTGTTTCGATGAACCAGGTGAAACACGTTGAGATCGAATCTCAACATCCAATAAGTATTTATATAATTTTCCAAAAGGTATTAGTCACTACGATTTCAATCGCAATGCCACTGATACATTAAACTCGACACCTTTTTATAACTGCCATTGCACTCTCTCGATGTACTCAAACATATGGAATGTCACTTAATGTACTCTATTTGAACAAATTTCTCCGAAGAAAAATATTCAAACCTATCTTTTGTTCTAAAATCATAGAACTTCACAAATCGGATGAACCAACCTTAACATTTATTTAGCTTCTAACCCTTGACCTTCAAAAGGTCATTTTTGTGATTTTAGCTACCAAGTATAATTCGTAGGTCTGATAGTTTCATCCATTCCAAAGAACCCATGATTTCAATGGCTACCCACATTTGAATTCTACCAATACTAAAATCCCAAACATAGATGCCAAATTAACGTAATGATTCATTTATTGAAGGACCTTTGTTCTTATTGATTCTAGTCGACGTGTTACTAATTTCACCTACTGTAATGTGAGACATATTGGTTCACTGAGCATATCGTCTACCTACGTACCAAATAGATAAAACATCATGTTTTCATCCATACACAATTTAGAAACTGAATTTGAATTCTTTCTAAAACTTGGTACAAAAAGACAATTACTCGATTAACCAAAAATTCTACTTAATAGATAACTCCCACTGCAATAGTTGCTACTTCCGTAGCTAGCCCATTCTAGATGGTAATTCAACCTTCACATGTCGATTGGTTCACTGAAACCTTTTTACATAATTAGTGGTTACGTATCTACATACCAGGCACTGATAGATAACACCACTTAAAATGCTTCGACTTCCCAGTGAATAAGATTTACCTTTCTTATATTAAGGATAGGACAGTTCATCTTTCTATGTCTATTTCGCTTAAACCAGATACACATGCCATTCGGCTTGTATTCTTCAGCAAAACTAGACACTATCCAAGTTTTATTTCTAATCATGTTTGAACAAGTAAATTATCTTTGAGTATTACTGACAACAGATTGAAAAGATATTTTGAATTCCTGGGATCATGCAAACATAGTTTTTACTCAATCAAGTGTTTTCGAATCATCAAATATTGATCCCTTCAGAAAACATTTGAATATATTCACCGGCACCTCAAAACACCGAATCCCCGCAGGCCACTGAGTGTGGACGTCTACGGTTCAAACCGTCGCAAGAGGAAGGATAAATCCCATTAGCTTAACATATTGCCAAGCAATACTTAACTAATAGTTGGTCGAATTTTTGGCCAGCGCAATCAACTTATAAATAAATTTTATAAAAATAAAAACGACCTTATCCTTTGGGAATATCGTAATTATTTTCACTTTAAGTGTAACCCATTAATTGGTACTAAGTTTACTACCAAAATTATACATCCACCTTTGGGTGACCCGTACGCTTTTGAAATAGCTCACTATAACCATCCCGAAGGAGATTTGTCCTTGTGAACTGTGAAATAAAACGTCCTTTGGGCTCGATTTAAATCACTTTACTGACAAACCTATAATGGAGGCCTTGGACGTTATTTATTTCAACCCATTACACACTTAATATAATTTTAAATTTAAAGGGATTTTCTTAAACATGCTCCTAATAATTCAATTTGCACATCGAGCAATTAAATCACATAAGGACATGCATGATTAATAGGCAATAATAAACGAGGAACTAAGATCCAACTATCATGGCCATTTTAATCAATCTCCAATCTTTCGGGAAACGCAGTCTAGTCCTTGTTGAACTGGGTCTTCCGATTCAGGACTTAAAATTTTCTTTTTCGCCGTGACTCCCACTTTTCGTCTTGAACAAGTCATCATCGGGAAAGTCGCCATCGAGTCTCCTCTGTTGGCGTGTGCCTACTGCCGCCGTCGCCCGTACTTCTGTTGACCTGGGTTCATGCGTATCCGTCTGCAAACACCTTAACAATGCTCGTATCTAACAGCAAGCTGCCTACGAGTATGTCTGCATTTGCACAGTACCACGTATCCCATCAACTACGGGTTCGCGGGGTAACCTGCTCGTCTCGTCGAGAGATGTCTGCGCTTACCGGGTCCAACGAACAATTACATAATATAATTACATACATTGATCCTATAGCCCACGCAGGGGTCGTACATGAATGATCAGTAAAGCATTTACACATGCGGTGTCCCACCGCGCGAATAAATTATTACAAACATTCACCAACCCAAAAATCCTCGACATGTCCGAGGCTTTTAAAACGACATACATGAATTAAAAAAAGGGTTAATTGCTAAATAAACCTTAACCTTTTTGCATTGGGTAATTTTATCCAAATCTTTAGATAATTGCAATATAATCTCCACCTCAATCTAATTATTGGCATTCGCTTTACGAAAGTTGGGGTACCCACCTACGCTTGTGTGGGAGCACATATGCTTCGTAATATGCAGCTTAGTCTTCGTATTATTCATCTCGCTCAGGAACAAAAAGAAGAAAGGATAAGAGCTCAAAGCAGGCTATAGCGGTACCCCATCCGATCCTACCAAAGTGCTTCTCGACTTCCCTTCCGGTACGAAGCCGGGGATCGCCCTGTGATTTTGTGTGTTTAGGTAGCTCACTCACCTATAAAGACCCTTTCGGGCCTTTTCAACTACGTGCGTGAATGGCATACGCTACTGTAATTGATGGTGAAAGGCCTTTCCAAAACCACTAGGCATAGAATGCGCTCTTAGCATTCTGCTTGACTGATTGCTGGAAAGATCGACTGAAAACTCGTGGCTGGTGTTTCATTATGAACCAGACGGCTTTCCGGTCTCCAGAGAGACTTGCCAGTCCCTGGTCATCGCCACATCCAAACTTGAGAATTCAGTGGGAAGGATCGAAGATCGGACGGCTCTCTTATCTCCCCGAGGCAGCATTAGGAGTGGGACGGGTTAGAGATGCAAGGTAGGTAAGTAAAGATTGGAGTGATGGGAAAGACTATCTGTTTCCTGTAGATGACCGCGAGTCTTCCTCGCTCGATCTATGAACCACGGGCTTCTAAATTGGCTTTCTTCTAATACGAGATTTCTTGATCATCTTCCCAGCAAGAAAACGGATGCAGGGGTTTTCTGAGAAGGAACCTATTATTTTGCTATGGTTCCAGGACTGCCCTTGTCAACATAAAGTAGGAAGAGGCGGAAGACCGCAAAGGCTTTGCAAGTCGAACTTAGAAACGGTTTGACCTTCAAAAAATTGGTTGATTTGAAGGTGGTTCGAACAGATCGGAGCTCATATTTACCGGTTCACTCCAGATCTAGGAGGAGACTCATCACCGGTAGCTTACATTGACGTGGAATTTTCGGCTTTGTGCGTGGATAGACATTAAATACGTGGAAATTATCAACTTGCTACGTGGATGGCATAAAAACTCGTGTCAACGGACGACTTGGACACAAAACCGATCCACAAATGCCTAAAATCAATCACCCTGCACACAAATTTGCAATAAGTAAAATGAAGACGAGATTATATTGCAATTACTCAAAGATTGAGATAAAATTGTCAAACGCAAAAAGGTTAAGGTTTATTTAGCAAGAATACCTGCACACACACTTATTTGCAATTTTAATCTATTATGCGTTGCGTCTGTACACAATTAATTCACATATATCACGGAAGTCATAATTCGAATAGTGCACAAAGTCGAATTAGCCTGGGCTCTGATACCAGTTGTTGGGTTCTATTAGGAACGTCGACAATGTGCACATTCAAATCTATTGAATAGTAAATCCTAACACAGCGGAATCTATAGTTAGGATTATGACTTACAGTTTAAAATATTTGCCGCACTGAGACGTTTCTGATTTCCGTTGATGGAGATTGTCTGAACACCAAAGTCTAATGGGCGGCTAGACTTGGACTTTCTCGATTCTAATCGAGTCACCATGGTGCTTCGGTCGTTCATCAAGCTCATCGGATCGTCTCGGACCTTCGGTAAGTGAATCGGACTCCTCGGACCACTCGGGAACCGCCGTGGACACATATCGGAGCTGCTGGACCTGCTAGACTGCTCTTGGACCGGGTCTGGGCTCGTTGGTCGCAATCTGGAGTGGTCTGGGCCGCCTGGAGACACACTGGGCTCGATCTGGAGTTTCTGGGCTCACTTGGAAGCTTCTAGGCGGATCTTTCTTGCTGGGCCGCACGCATGAAAGACTTTGGGCCGCAGAGATGCTCACTTGGGCCGAGGGGACACGCTGCCAAGCTTGGCTGCTTCGCGGGCTAGGATCGGGCCTACACGCGGGCTGGACTCAGAAGAAATGGCGGGCCGCGCGCGGGCCGTATGCGGGCCAGAAATCCCGCGCGCTTGGAACCAAAAAAAATCTCCTATTTACGCAAGGAGAAGGGATCGAACACGTGACCTCTCAGGGACAAGAACGCCCCCCACACCATCGCGCTACACACAGTGTTGCGTCAATAAATGCTTTCTTTCAATAAACAGACGGACGGATCTGGGAAATATATTTATTCGATGGATACGAAATAACAACCTTCGATCAACTATTGTATGACCTTTACACGATCTCTAATAAATCTTGGTAGAGCAATTTATTAGATTTCCCAAAACTTCTTGATCATCTTCTTCTAAGACCTTACGATGCTAACTGAATTTTCTTTCGAAGAAGAATCTCTCTCTTTCTTTCTCGCTTGAAGAGGCCGAATTTATCAAGCCCTTTGGGGAGAAAAATGTGTAAAACCATGCCAAGAAGTTAGAGGACCTAGTGTATTTATAGGTTACAATAGGGATCTAAAGGAGGTGCTAAATATGGGCTTATTCTTTAAGGTTTAGGAATCCTAATTCTACTCCAATACTAATTCAATGTAGGAAATAAATCTCCTACTAATCTAACTCTTCTAGAAGACTCCTTAGTCTTCTAACAATAAAGAAGATTTTAGTAGGATTACTTTTCCTAATTAAATTAATAATCATGGAATAAAATTAATTCCTAATTTAGAAAACCTAATTCTATTCCAATTAATAATCTAATGTAGGAAATATATCTCATGCTAATCCTCATCTTCTGGAAGACTCCTTAGTCTCCTAATCCCTAGAGAAGATTCTAGTAGGAATATTATTTTCCTAATTAAATTAATTAATATGGAATAAAATTAATTCCTAATTCCTAATCTTGGAATTAAATAATAAAATATTCCACTAGATTAATATTATTGCTCTCCCCATTTAGCTCCGAATTACAATTTATTTGTTTCCACTGATTAAATATATTAATCCAATTGATCGATTTATCTCCCCATGTTAAAGATATAACATCCGTTGATTAATTAAATTACTGACAAAATAATTAATCAACTTCTTATTAATTTCTGAAACTAGTACCACTGAGATACTTAATCATTTGCCGGATAACACATTCGCCTGCAGGGCATGACATAATATTCCTTCCTGAGCTCATTTCGGGGACGTCATCAACCCAGCGCACTGGGACACAGTGACCGTAAATAATTTATAACGGCACATCATATAAACACACTCATTTACCAAAATACCGAGTATGTCATCCTAGCAGAATAGGAATCAACCTTGATAAATCAAATAAATAAGTAATGAATACATATGCCCATTTTATATTATCTTACAGCTTAAGAGCATGCATCAATTACTGAAGGTCTAGGTTACAACTACGGTCAGTGAGTCTCATATCCTTATCCTTCTGTGGTTCTGTTTAACACTTAACATAAGTGCTAGTGTAATCCTTCAGTCAAAGACCACCTAAATCAAGAATACACTACATTTTTTTTCCAAGTGGGGTCTCACTGCCAGTCTAGACTGTGAACGAATAGTTTAGTCTTATAAGGAACCGATAGGTTATCTTTCTGTTCAAAACTCTTCGAACTACACTACCTCAATATAAGACATGGAGTATGATTGCATAAATAAATAAACTGCAAGCATATGTACTTTGACCGAAACATGATGGTCGGATCAAAATAGAATTGATAGAATATGTAAATAGGAGCTTTTACAACATACCTCTAACACTGCCATGGCCACCTGGGTGGCCACCTCAGACCTTCAGGTCGACACTTTTCTCGAATGTACTCACAGGGCGTCTCAGATACATTCTCCAGCCCGGCACCCGTCCAGACCGGCATGCACATGCATTGAGCTAGGGTGCCGGCCTTGGAAATTACTCCCATGTAGATCATGTGCACTTTGTTTCTCGGTTCAGCTCGACACTTATGCTTCAGACCGGATCCTAAGCTTGGGTCTTGGTAGGCGATGTCTTCTGGTTCGTTCCTGGCTAACTCGGATATCAACATACAGGCCCCCTAGCTCAGAAGGGAGGTCTCCCAGCATCTCGTCTGAGGTCGTCATAATGGTGTTTCAGCCCCGAGTTTGCCTTTTACCTAGGTCTCTCCGAGTCCCTTGTAGTCAAATTTTCCCTGCTTCTGGTACATTGATGACGCGAGCTAAAGCGACGCACCCATTAATGCGATATGGCTGTTGTAATTCTTGTCAGCCCTGATAAGTCGTGCCGTTTCAGAGGCCTTTACACGTGTCTTGATCCGATTTGTCCACGTGGCACGTCGCGTCGCTTCAGTTGGAAGGGAGGTTAATTGGCCACGTGATATTCACGCGCCCATTCGCGAACCGTCGGATGGCTTCGATTGTGACCGTTCGATTTGAATAGTTACTTTTATTAAATTTTGAAATTCAAAAGATGCCACGTGTCATGTTGTGACTGGTCAAAAAAATATATATATATATATATATTCGCCATTGTCTTCTTCGGGAAGCTTTTACATTTCCTGCAACTTCTGAGAGATTTCTCTCGAGCAAACAGCAAGGCAACCTTTGAAGCTTCCCTAAGTTTTCTCTGCAAATCAGCACACCAGGCTTTTCCTCGATAATTATTCTATTTTTTTTCTCTTTTCTTTGCTTTTCGATATGTCGAGTCATTTGAGTTCTGCGGCAGACCGCTCCAGCAAGGACGTCGGGCGCCCGATAGTGGAGGAAACAGGACAGCTTGTCGTTTATTCTCCCCCAGCGGCGGAGATGGCGCACCCTCTCTGAATCGCGCCGATTTTGGATGTCCGAGTGACTCCCGCGGCGGCAGCGGCGGCGACAACAGCGGGTTTAAGCAGAGGGGAGTGTACCGAGTTTCCCACAATCGAGATCGTTGACCTTGGCTCAAACCCATCTGATAACGAGGGGGAAAAGGCGGATATTCATCCCGAGGTTTCTCAAGATGGCTCGGACGTCGACCCAGACTTGGTCGATGAAACCCTTCAGGTAAACACTGAAGGTCGCGAGCGGGTCTCGATGGGTTGGGACGACGCTGAGACTGACGCCGCCGTCGAGGCTGCGACCATAGCTCATCATGGGAGCTGGCACCGGCCTTCCCGTGTTTGGGCGACTCCATCAGCAATGACGGCCTGGAATGTGCCGTCTATCCTAAGAGATAAGGCGAGCTTCGGCGTCGGGGTCCACATCTTTGCCCCTTACGCACGCGAGCGTATTCACTGTCCGCTGCTTGGATGCATCGGGGTATACCGCCGCAACATTCTTTTCGCCTTCGCTTTCTTTTGCCCGACATCTTGAGTGAAATTCTAGGTGACCTCGGCATCGGGATTAGTCAGCTCGTGCCAACGGCCTTCGCCCGATTGATCAATTTGATAGTCATGTTCCGGAAGTAGGGTCGGGCTGATCCTACGAGCGCTGACGTGAGGACCCTTCTTGTTTTCAAGAAGTCCGGGGACACCAGTAATTACTACAGCTCAGTTGCTCCCGGCATCAATAGGTCATTGATCCACAAAGTCCTGGAGTCTCTTCATGGCTATATGCCGGAGTGAATCTGGGTATCCGGCGAGTGGCAGACGCCTGAGGCTGCCCGACACCCATTCACGGGCTTCATTTCGGGCCCCTGTGAGTTCTTTGTTTCCTTTCTTTTAGACTTATTCTAAATATGTGTTCTCTCCATGTGGTAACAAGTCGATCTTTCCATTTTAGACCATAACCTGCGTGTCGACATCGGTGACGGTCTTGCTGAGAAGGTCAGCACTTTACTGGCATTTGACAAGGACGAGAGGTATTATCGCGACCTTGTGACAGAGGAGTCTCTGCTTACTCACGGGTTGTGCTCTGAGTCTAAGAGCGGCTATTTCACTCTGGGTATGCTCGTGTTCTGGTACATAGTATTTGTTCTTGAGCCCGATACTAATGTTTTTCTTTTTTCTTGGTAGTTTATTATCCATTATATCGGGTGTGCGGGCACCGTTCTGTGAAGGACGCCAACAAATACGCACGTGCTAATCCCAACTCTTTGAAGGAAAAAAAAGATATGGCGAGTCGGATGTCATTTTTTATGAAGCCGACCAGAAAGGCGTCGGGCTCGACGTCTGCGAGCGAATCCGACGTGGTTCCTCGGCTCCGACTAGGTCGACACCAGCACCAACACCGACAACTCCAGTCAGTGGTGCCGGCTGAGGCCAGCCTGGGGGTCGAGGTGGTGCAACGAGAGGCCGAGTTGGTGGCCGTGGCCCCGCCCCGACCCGCAGTGACGGTGGAGCTGGCGGCGAGGACGAGGCTCAACGATAGAAGAAGAGCCAGGCTCGCGAGGAGGGTTTCGGAGAGGTCGGTGCCGGTTCTCGGGGTAGCCGTGATAGACCTTCATCCCCTCCGAAAAAAAAAGAGGGTCGAGCTGGCTGACGCCAAAGCAACGTCTGATGAGGCGACTGTCGGCCTGGCTCTCAGAGGTCCGACGCCCGTGCACCAGATCGGGAACTCGACCTATGTCCCGGTGAACCCAGAAAGGCGGGCGTCGCTCCTGAGGCCCTGCCCTGTTTTTAGACATGTGGTTTATCGACGCGAGCACGGCGATTCCCGTTGACTTGCCAAATTAGTTCGAGCACCCGCCATAGGCGATATCGGCTGCAAAGGCCGTGCTATCGGCTAGGACTCCCGTCGCCGAGGCGGCGGCTGACATTCTCACCCCCAGCTGATCCAGCACTCCGTGGCGACGATGGTTCGGGCCATGGTTGAACTCATGCGCGCCCATGAGGCGATGCACAAGGAAATGGCCGCCCGCGATAAGGCCGAGGAAGACCTGACCACGTATAAAGGGAGGATCAGCGAACTGAAGAACGAGGTGAGCCGAGTTGAGAGGCTTGAGACTGAGCTCGTCCTTCAGCAGGGGGCAACAACCAAGGCCGAGGAGGCCACCGCCAGGGCCGTGGAGGAGCTTGCCCACGAGAGGGTGGCGTGGGCTAAGACGTTGGCTGAT
Organism: Striga hermonthica; assembly: GCA_902706635.1. Classification (NCBI taxonomy): domain Eukaryota; kingdom Viridiplantae; phylum Streptophyta; class Magnoliopsida; order Lamiales; family Orobanchaceae; genus Striga; species Striga hermonthica. The sequence continues at coordinate 23,608,524 of CACSLK010027752.1, read as the reverse complement.
TCCGAGGCTCGCTGGGAAGCCGGGCTGGCCGAGGAGAAGAAAGGTCGAGCTGAGGGGATCACCTCGCTCGAAGAGTAACATAAGGCAGACCTCGCCCACCTAGCTGAGCTCCATGCTGCAGAGATTGCCGAGCTAACTCAGAAGCATGAGAATGTTAGGTCCGATCTCGTGGAGTACGGCAACCGGATGTCAGCCTAAGTCTGTCTTCAGAAGAAGGCCGCCAAGTAGATCGAGGCGAGCTCATTGCCGTGCCCCCGCCTTTGTCATTTTCCAAGGTCAAGGTCCAATATTTTGAGGAAATGAGGGAGAGCATGGATAGGTCGGCTGCCTTCAATCTACACTGGTTATTCTAGCGACTTGATGTTGGGGTGCTCACTCTTGAGGACTTCCGCACGATCATGCTCGAGAAGGCAGCGAGGCTTGATATTGATTTCGAGGGGCTCGTCTGTGAGGTCGATGAGGACGAGGCCACTGTTGTCCGCAGGCTGAAGGGTTGGGCTCACGACATCGTCGTGGGCTTCCAGGGGCTCGGGGTCATTCCGTGTACAAAGACGTGGCGTCTCGTGCCGGGAGAGTTGCTGCCGGCGGACAAGCCGTTTCTGCTCGCGACCGATCCTGACCTGGAGTTCCAACCTCTTTGTGGTGTCGTTCTGACGGTAGTCGGCGAGATGGAGGAGGCCAAGGAGGCCGAGGAGGCAGTGAAGGCGGTGGCCGACGCCGAGGTGGCAAGGAAGACGGGGGATGGCGGAGCCAGCCCCTCGGGGGTGGACAAAGAAGCGGAGGCCGTGGTCGAGGAGCAGCCTTCGGGACCCGACCCATAGATGCTTTACTTATTTGTTTTGTCCGACCTGTGTGCCGTTGTGATGACTGGATGTGGCCCGAACACCTTTTTTCTTAAATCTTGTCATGTGTTTTGTTTATACCGGTTTGGCTTTTGGATGGATTTATGCTTTTGATAACTTATGATTATTGAGCTTATCTTTATTGCGTTCTTTTTTACTTTGTTCATTTTCGTCAAACTTTTTCCAAAGTTTGAATGAAGTGCCGAGCTTCGGGATGGAGTTTGGAGCTTATTCATTACGGGGCCGAGCTCATGGTTGAGCTCGGCACATGCTCGTTAGATGGCAGCGCCTCGAGGTTGGAGTCGATGCTATTAAATATGGGGCCGAGCTCATGGTTGAGCTTGGTACTTGTTCGTGTCTTGGCTGAGCCTCGAGGTTGGGCTCGGAGCTATTAATTACGGGGCCATTTTACCTGTCCGACATGCTTGTTGAGTCGGATTGCGGTTTGGCCTGGTCGAGCTACGCGCTTGAGCTCTCTTTTTTTTTTTACACTTTAGTGGGGTGCCGACTAGGTCATCGTACTGATCCTGGCTGACACTGGTGTTTGTGCTTTTATGAGGTGCCGACCAGGTCATCGTACTGATCCTGGCCGTCACTGATCCTTACATTTTTATGAGGTGCCGACTAGGTCATCGTACTAATCCTGGCCGACACCGATCCTTACGTCTTTATGAGGTGCCGACCAGGCCATCGTAACTGATCCTGGCTGACACTGATCCATACGTTTTTATGAGGTTCCGACCAGGTCATCGTACTGATCCTGGCCGACACCGATCCTTACGTTTTTATGAGGTGTCGACCAGGAAATCGTACTGATCCTGGCCGACACCGATCCTTACGCCGCTTCGACTCGATCTATGCCTAAATCTCTTATTTCAAAAATAATAACAAAGAAATATATATCTTTTACAACGTCACTTCATTACAAAAATGATTACAAGTAATTACAATGGATCAACCTAGACCTATTGGTAGAAATTCTTCAGGAATGCCGAGTTCCATGGGTATTGGTGGGGGGTGCCGTCGAGATGTTCGAGATGGTAGGATTTATGAGGGAGAATCTCGCTTATTTATGTATGGCCCTTCCCACTTTGGCTTGAGGGGTCTGGGGTCGGGCCCCGTCACCCTTTTGAGCACCAAATCGCAGACCTGGTACGAGCGCAGTTTGACTTGGGAGTTGATGTATCTCTCGCTTCGCCTCTTGTATGCAACATTTTTCAGCTCGGCATGCATCCGATGTTAGTCGATTAAGTCCAGGTTGGCCCTCAGCGACTCGGAGTTGGATTCCTCTTCGAAATTGGTTACCTGAAATGTTGGGGCACCGAGCTCAACAGGTACCATTGCCTCGGATCCATATTCTAGAGAGAACGGCGTTTCGCCAGTTTACGATCTGGCCGTGGTGCAGTAGGCCCAAAGCACGCCCGGGAGCTCTTCCAACCAGGCCCATTTTGCGGCTTCAAGTCAGACCTTGAGCCCTTGTTTGATTATCTTATTTACGGCCTCGACCTGGCCGTTTGACTGGGGATGGTAAGGTGTCGAGAAGAAGTGTTTGATGTTGTATTCTTCGCAAAACGTTTCCATCTTCTTCCCTTCGAATTGTTTGCCGTTGCCGGTGATGATTGAGTTCGGCACTCCGAATTGGCATATGATGGACTTCCATAGGAGATCTATCATCTTCTGCTCGGTTATGGTGGCAAGCGATTCGGCTTATGCCCATTTTGTGAAATAGTCGACTGCGACCACTGCATACTTTACCCCGCCCTTTCTAGTAGGTAGTGGGCCGATCAGGTCGACACCTCACCTAGCGAATGGCCAAGGGATGAGGATTGATTTCAGGGGCTGCGATGGTTAGATGCTGTTTGGCGCAAAGGTTTGGCACTTCGTGCATCTCCGGGCTAAGTCCAGAGCATCCTTCTTCAAACTCGGCCAATAGTAGCCTTGTCTAAGGACCTTGTGTGCGAGGGCATGCCCTCCTGAGTGGTTCCCACATACGCCTTCATGGATTTCTTTAAGTATGTACTCGATGCTCTTTTCATCTACGCATTTGAGCAAAGGTGCCGAGTAGCCCCGTTTGAATAGTTCACCGACCACGATTGTAAACTGAGCTGCTCAAGTACGAAGCTGCCTGGCCTCTTTTGGGTCAGACGGCAATGCACCAATCTCGAGATACAAACTGATCGGGACCATCCAGCCCGGGTCTTGATCCTTCGCCCCCTGCCGAGCACTTAGCACAGAAGTGCCGAGCACAGACGGTTGTTTCTTGTGTCCGTCCAGAGAATGTGTTCTATTTTAGTCCGGAGTTTGGTCAGCTTCTTCTTCACTAGCCCCAGGTATGGGAACAGTCTTGGTTCCTTCACTTCAAACTCTCTGGATATCTGTTTGACCATCAGCATGGAATCTGAGTATATGATGAGGTCGGTTAGGCTCGTGATCTTTGCCAAGGCGAGCCCGGATAGCAATGACTCATATTCAGCCTCGTTGTTGGTCGCCGGGAAAAGATATTGTATCGAATTAAAAAAAAGCTTCTTGTGGGAATCTACAAGGAGGACTCCTCCGCCTGCTCGTCCGGCAGTAGAGGACCCATCCACGTACATCACCCACGGCTGCTCGTTTGTTGTTTCTTCAAGTCCCAGCGTGAACTCGGCTATAAAGTCCGATAGGACCTGCCCCTTTATTTCTTTTTGGGGTTGGCAGTGAATGTCGTATTGCCCCAGCTCCACCGTCCACTTTACCATCCGGCCGGACGTGTCAGGCCGGTGGAGGATCTGTCTCAGCAGGTAGGCGGTGAGAACTGTTATTGAATATTCGAGAAAGTATGACCTTAGTTTCCGCGCGGCAGTAACTAAGGCGAACGCGCGTTTCTCCATTGGCGGGTATCGCAACTCAGCATCATGGAGTGCCTTGCTTACGTAGTAGACTGGATGTTGAAAAGATTCATCCTCTCGGATGAGGGCGGCACTGACTGCCATGTCAGAAACTCGGCATCATGGAGTGCCTTTCTTACGTAGTACACTGGATGTTGAGAAGATTCATCCTCTCGGATGAGGGCGGCACTGACTGCCATGTCAAAAACTTCTAGATAGAGGAAGAGCATCTCTCCCGGTCTAGGTTTCTGCATGGTTGGAGGCTGGCATAAGGTTTACTTGACGGCTTCCAACGCTCGCTGGCACTCTGGGTTCCATTCAAACTTGTGATTCTTCTTGATTGCGTCGGAGAACGGCTTACACCGGTCTGTCAACTTCGAGATGAATCAACTAAGCGCGGAAAGTTTGCCGGTCAGACTCTATACTCCCTTGATTGAGGTCGGCGGTCGGAGGACTTGAACGACTTTAATTTTTTTGGGGTTGGCGTCGATGCCACGCTGGCTGACGATGTAGCCCAGTAATTTTCCCGAGCGGACTCCAAAAGTACATTTTTGGGGTTTAACTTCATGTTATAATCAAGCAAGATGGAAAACATTTTATTGAGATCGTTAACATGGTCAGATGCGTACACGAACTTGACTAACATATCATCTACGTACCCTTCCATGCTTACAATTATCAAACTAGAAAACATTTTATTGACTAAACGTTGATAGGTGGCCCCGACGTTCTTCAGTCCAAACAGCATCATGGTGTAGCAATAGAGTCCGCGTGCCGAATAGAAAGAGGAGTGCTCTGCGTCGTCCGGGTGCATTGGAATCTGATTATAGCAAGAGTATGCATATATAAAGCTCATCAGCTCGTGCCCCGAGGTGGCTTCGACCATGTAATCGATGTGGGGAAGGGGGTAGCTATCCTTGGGGCATGCCTTGTTGAGGTCGGAAAAGTCGATGCAAAGGATCCATGCCCCACTGCCCTTCTTCACAAGTATCGGGTTGGCGACCCAGGTCGGGTATCGGACATCTCGAATATAGTCATTATCCTTGAGCTTGATCACTTCTTCTTCGAGAGCCTGTTGCCGATCTGGGCCCAGCTTCCTTCCCTTCTGGACAACCGGCCTGACCGTGGGGTCGACCTGCAGTCGGTGGCAGGCGACCTTTAGGTCAATGCCGACCATGTCTTTGTGGGTCCACATGAAAACATCCGCGTTTTCCCTAAGGAACCTGGTCAACACGGCCTTCAACGGCGCCGGTACTTTACTGTTGATCCGGAGCTGCTTTTGACTAGTCTTCTCGTCAATGAAAATGATCTCGACTTCATCCATGGGCTCGGGCCTTTTGGTGCCACTTTTTTCTTCATACTGAGCGCGGGGGTCGAGTTCGTCTTCCTCCGAGATCGGCTCCTTGCCAGCTTTTCTGCCTCTGTCCTGGTTCAGGTTGGCCCCGGACTCCTCTTCACGGTCGGCATTCGTGCCGGCCTGAGGGAACGGACCTATCTGGGTTTTCAGCATGCGGTCATCCCACAAGCCAGGGTGAGCCATCTCGATATTTTGGCCCAAGTTTCTCCCCGCCACCTCTGCCGCGATTTCCACCTCAGCTCCTCCGACTACTTGGCCAGCACTTAACGCGATTGGGGGGGCGAGCCTGTCTGGTTTCCCAGCATGCGGTTGCTCCTTTTGTCGTCGTGCGTCAGCTCGGCATCCGTGTTAGAGATTGAATCGGCTGTGTCTATCTCTGCGAGCGCGAACTCCGTCGCGCCCGTCTCGGCTTCAAGGATGGAGTCGATTGTGTTTATGTTCGTCCATGGGACGGTCAGGACGCACTCCAGCGCTTCTCTTTGGTCACCCCGATGTGTCCATTCCCCGTTCGAGGTCGAGAATTTAAGGGAGTAATGGAAGATAGAGACGGCGCCCCTTAGCTTGTAGAGCGCCGTCCTGCCTAGGATGACATTGTATTCACTCGGGCAGTCCCAAATCTTGAAAGTTCCAGTATCGTTCGTGTGGGCTGCCCCTTCTCCCCAAACCTGACCGGTAAAATTACTTGGCTGACGGGAGTTGTCATCTGTCCATTAAACCCATGGATCCACTCTCGGCAGGCCTGTACTTCATTCCTGTCGATCCCCATCTTCTTGAAAGTGATATAGTACAGGATGCTCGTGTAGGACCCGGTGTCGACCATTATACGATTGATTTTTATCGCCATTGTAACACCCTGCTATTTTACTAAAATCAGAGTACGCTTTTTCGCAAATTTTCTGAATAAATTTAATAAAATGTTTCTTTTTATTTGCGAAAACTGATTCGAGTGCTACCGTGAAAATCTGACTTTAGTCTGAAAAACCGTTAATTTTAAACTAATAATAAAAACGTTTATATAATAGATTAACCGACTAATGTCGAATCAACAACTGAGTTTAAGTACTGAAAGCTGTAGCAGAAGTGTAGTGTAGCCAAAACATAGTTTATACATAACAAAACAAATGTCCTTAACAGCTCGTCAGCTCACTCCTCGTCCCCGACCCTGTGACCTGAAAAACATGAAATACGTGGGGGCGTGAGCACTAAAACAGTGTGCTCCGCAGAAACTCATACTAAAGTAAAACAGTGAAAATAATAACAATATCATGATGCTAGTATATAAATAACCTGAACATGAAATCGATAATAACATGAATCATGAACCTGATATCATCACGTGAACGTGAACCATGACCTTTATCTCATCTGCCAGCATAAAAATGCCGGACACCATGTGCACACTCTAGTGGGCAGACTACGCCACTAGAACCCAGAATGGACCGACGATCATTCTGAGCGGATACATGACATGAAATACATACCTCAGACATGGTAGCGTAATTATAATCAATGTAGTACTTAGTCTGAGTCCCCACCTGATCCGTGAAACTGAAGGTAGTGTTGATGCCTGATCAAACTGAAATATAATATAAACAATTACTAATTACTATGCTCAGGCTGATAAATTAAATGATTAATTATGTTAAGATGCTCTAGTAGACTTAACATGATATTTGGATTTAATCGGTTTAACTGGAACCCGTTAAATTACGAAACTGAACTGATATTAATTTACTGGACTGAACTGGACCCGGAATTTTAACTAAAAATGGTACTGAAATCAAGAACCGGGACTGAAACCATAAAATACGGGCTGAACCGGTCCAGCCGGTCTGAACCGGTCTGGACCGAACTGCCGGTCTGCTGAACCGGACTGTCGGGCGCTGGCTCGGCCAGCAGGCCTGCCGAGGTTGCGCGCACAGGCGCTGCCTGGCTGGCTGCGGGCACTGGCTGAACTGGCCATGTTGACTGCAGCTGGGCAGTTCCTAGGCACGGGCGTACGTGCTGGTACGTCGCTGATGTGCCGCTGGGTCTAACTGGCACGTCTGGCGGCCGAGTAGATGCGACTGAGGGTCGACCGAGATGCGTGCATGCGCCTGGCGTCACGCGGCGTCGAGCTGGGCGCTGCCCCGCACTATGTGCGCGGGCGCAGGCACGACTGGCACTGCTGGGCGCTGCCGCGCGCCGCACCAGGCACTTGGGCACGCACGCGTGTATACTAGCGTGCACAAATAACTGGCTGGCGTGCACTAGGCACTGCCAGCGACTGCTGCTGTAACGCCCCACTTTTATTTGACAAAAGTCAAAAGCTTTTCAAAGAGTCAACGAAAATTTTTCGAAATTCTTTTCATAAATTATTTGGCGTTGCTCGACATATAAACAACATTTACGAATTATCAATTACTCGCAAGTAATTTAAACATCATCAATTATCCAGAGTTAAATCGAAACCACCTTCACAGGGTTCTAAACAAAGTTTCGAAATCAATCATTAGCAAAAGGGGCATCTACCCAGACCAGTATTCAAATTTCTCAAATCATAATAATCCAAAGTTCAACATAATGACAAAAGTAACCATATTATATATAGCAAAGCGGAAGCTATATGATAAGGTCTGGTCAGATAACCGACCACCACTCGTCTTTCACCGCCATGCAGCCGCCGGCTCAACCTGCATCCATGAAGAGCAGGTGGGGATGAGCACAGATGGAATCCGTTGTGCTCACCACTATGCAATGAACAGTTATATTAAATGGGTACAGAAAGTAAATATGGCATGGTCACAAGTATGAACGTAGACAATCAAATCATTCCCATCTCCTATCCAGAGTCCATTACATATCTCATGTGCACACCTATCAGAATAGACTACATTTGGTCCACGTATCGTCTCCCCGCGGGAACTCTAACATTGCCAAAGTAGGAGAATCATCCGTCAACCCCGAGGGTTTTAGACGGGAAATCCACTGTCAACCCCGAGGGTATTAGACAGGTCTGCCAACCCCGAGGGTTTTAAGCAGCAAATCCATCACAAGAGGAGATTACCCACTCGGGGTACGTTCTATAACAACGGGGATACGTTCGACGGCCGGTACAGCTCACGCCGAAGGTTAAACATACACATTTCATACTTTGATCATACCCAAGTAAGCAAACAATTTCACTATTCAAGCATAGACAATTTTATAAATAAAACCACCTGGAAATCGAGGGAGAATATCACACAAAAGCAAGTACGTAGGTCGAGGCTCGAATCCTCAAATACCTACATTTAAGCGAGATAATTTATCAATAATCTATCTCACTACTCGAGTTTAACACAAAACCCATACTTAATAAAAATTAAGTCTTAAGGGTTTTAATTCAGATTTTTCGTGGACTTGGAACTCTCTCATTTTTGAAAATTTATGACTCGGAGAACTAAAATTGGGGTCTCGGGACTTAAAATATTTTTCACAAATTTTTCTTATTTGAAAATAATTTTTAGAATTAAAAACGGTACTAAAAACAGACTTTCGGAACTCAAAATAGGCTTAAAACGACAACTGGGCCGAGCTGTCCAAACACTGACCACTGTCAGCATTTGGGCCTCGCGCCAGTTATTGGGCTGCGAGATTGGGCCCAAAATTCAGCCTGTTAGCAGCTGGGTAGATCGTGGGCTGGACAGGGCTGTAGCGCGGGCTGATACGGGCCAGGCGGCCCGCTCCCACAGCTGCCTCTTGTGCTGTAAAAAAATAGATGAAAAAGAATTGCAGGTGTTGGGGTTCGAACGCCCGACCTTACACACACAACTAAGCGCACAGACCGCTGCGCTACATGTCGAGATGCTACTTAAATTGAAACCAAATCTACAAAAAGGAAAACTTGAGGCTTCAACAGAGTTTGGGCAAACTGTAGCGTGAACACACCTCAGCGAACATAAAACAGAGGCAACACAGCTCTGCCACCATGATCAATTTCGAACCCGACTATGATATCACCAACGACAACCGGGTTAAGAATATAAAATGTTTACGAAAATAGCACATTTACCAAGTTTCGAAACCATTTAAAATCGGGTCTAAAGGGTCGAAAGTTGAAACGATACAAATTAATTCAAAAACTAACGAATGACACAACTACGACAACAAGGCTCGAAACAATAAAACAAGACTCCGAGACACAGCACATTTATCACAGCAATATCACGAACCGATTTCTCACAAAACGAGAGTTCCGATTAGCCCCGAAATTCACGAACAAGACAACAAAATAAATAACAAATATACGAATCAACCGACATACGATAAATCGAATCAACGAGCAAATTAATTCTAGTGACATGATAGTACAAAAAGAACCACAGAGAGGTTCGGAGATTACCCGCCTTCGGGAAAAACTACGAGTTATTGGAAAACAGACGGTCGAACGAGATGGAATGAATGGAGTCTCGACGAGACTCGAAACTCTGAACACGGAAACTACTCGCGAACAGTTGCTCGCTGGAGTGCACGTCGGCGCCGGCGGAGTTGCTCGGAGGTGCTCGCCGGAATCAATGGCGGGTGGAACTTCGCGGTTGCAGAAACCAGACTACGGCTCACGGTGGCTATGGTTTCTCGGGGCGGACGAAGGCGGAAAGCT
>CACSLK010027752.1:23584001-23598780 GCA_902706635.1 Striga hermonthica | reverse complement strand
TTTTTTTTTTTTTGTGGAAACCCAACAGAGAGTGAGAGATGGATAAGCTTCTGAAATTGAATCAGGAAGAGAGAAATATTCTTTCTCGACAAAGATATAGATGAGCAGGAGGGAGCACGTGCACTGAGAAATCGCAAAAAATTCCAATCGGCCGAGGAGGACGACCCGGTCGCGTACGCCTGAAGCAAAAGTCTCTGATCGTGGAGTGATGGGCCAAAAAATTGGGCTGAAAAATGTTTATCAAATTGGACCAATATTTGATAATCAATTTGGGCTAGTTTTAGGTATTTCTATTTGGGCCTGAATAATCTAGCTGGATTAATTAAGGATTTGGGCCAACCTTGCTTAATCATTTGGGCTGGAAAATTAATTTCAATTGGGCCGGGAAATCAAATACAAAGCAACAATAAGAATTTTCGTTCGATTCGATTGGCGACGAATAATAATTTAATCCGGATGATATATATATATATAAACACATTTTATTATTGTATTAATAATACACACTTAGACACATAATAATATTATTTAATAATAATAAGCATTTAAGACAATTAGACATTTAATCACAAATAAATATTTAATAATAACAATAATAATAATAATATAAATAAGCAATAATAATGGCAATAATAAGCTAATAAATAGTCTCAAATAATTCAAATTCAAACGGGGCGTTACAGTCTACCCACCTTAAAAGGAATTCCGTCCTCGGAATTCGAAACTAAAAACTTCCAAACCTAAATACAACATCAAACATGAAGTTCGGATATATCCTCCTATCTCGGTCTCAGTCTCCCCAGTTGCCTCAGACTTGCCGTGTCGGTTCTATTGCACCTCGACGAGATATTGCCTGGGTCCTCAGCTGATGAACCTTCCGGTCCAGTACGAACACCGGTACTTACTCATAAGTAATGCCTCGCTCGACCTGCAACTCGACGAAGTCCACCACGTGTTCGGGGTCATGTACCCCGACAACACAGGTGGTAAAGCTAATCGGTAGGCCAAGTCTTTGACTCGTGCGAGAGTCTGAAAGCATCCGATATAGCGAGGCCAAAGCTTCCCATCTTCCCAAAGCGAACCACACCCATCGGGTACGACCTTCAGGAAGACATTCGTATCAACATAAATTTCATGGTGATTACATAGCCTCCAATCGAGACTCGAGGCTTCGCTCGACAATGAAGCACCTCAAATTCCTGCCGTCTCGAGGGACATCCCTCTTACGGCTAAGCAATAATCAACAAACTCACTTAATCGAGAATTAAGTGATTTAGGGAATTCATACATTGGTTCAGTGAAACTTGGATCTCTCGGTTCAAGGTTCAGAAAAAAAAAGTTCACGGGGTTTCCCATCACATTTCGGTACAGAAACTGGTTGAACGGTTCAAAAATGAATCAACGGTATGGTCAATGCACTGTCCCCCGAAAGGTGGCACACTCGCTGGCGCTGCATAAGCGGGGCGCTGGGACGCGGGTGTGTACTTGTTCGGAGAGCAACTGCAAGGTCAAGGTTTGGTCGTACGTACTGGCATGATGAGTTTGGCGTTCGGTGATGGCGGCTGCAGCTCACGTGCGAGTCAACGGTCGGCCGTGCACTAGCCTTACGTCTCTCAGCACGGACATGCGTGCTCAGCCACCACTTCGCGTGGCTACACCCGGCCAGGGCCGGCTTTGGGTTCGAGGTATTGAGAAGAACTTCTCCAAATCAAAGGTAAACATTTCCAAGGTAATTGGAAGGAACACGGGTTTTACACAAAATTCCGAACGACAACAATTTAAGGTTTAATCCAAAACAATTTCCCCCATCATGCAGGTATAGAATAGCTTCAATAGTTTCAAGGGTTTCAAATTTAGGCATAAACCGAGTTCCAAGTTCACCACCTTCCCTGATTAACACAGTCTCCGTCGAATAAACAACAATAGAGGTCGGGTAAAACTACCCAAAGAAACGAGGATTGGTTCCTCAGCTGGGAATAATCCCAAACATAGCGTTCACTACCGAATAATGAAACGCTTAGCTCATTTGACTCTTCCGACAAACAGTGTCGGCCGTCACGTCAGCTCTTGCTCAAGTAGCTAACCGTGCCGGCAGTCCTAAATGAGATTCAACGATTTCGAATATCAAAAGCGAAGACGACCATGTACTTCACGATGTGTCTGTACCAGGCACGGCTACCCTCCTTAAAAAGATTCTCAAAATCTTTTAAAGTGGAACAACACTTCCCGACTTCTAATTCATACTGAATTAGGGGCATCACAACACAAGGTTCTCAATTTACGAGAATAGATAAGGATCATAAAAGAATTAAAATATTTAACTCCATCTGAAATCCCATCCCATACATCGGAAGAGAAAGCAACAGAAGGTTCCAAAGTACTGAAATTGAACATAACGGAGTCTCAAACGCAATTTCAAATAGTATGCCAAGCGAAAGGAAATAAAACAAGGCTTGCAAAGTTTCCAAGAAAAGCAAAACTAAGAAAATAAAAATAAGGTTGATACGACTTCACAAGTCCATGGTTAGCCTCACTACTGCTGAGGCAGTCATGGCAGCTGCTGCTATTGCGGCTGTTGTTGCTGCGGTCGAGCCTCGGGACACTCATTGCGGAAATGACCGGGGCGCAAACAAGTAAAACAAACCTTCTGCTGATAGCGACATTGCCCGGGGTGGCGACGGCCACAATTGGTGCACTTCGGGTGTTGAGCCTGGACAATGGGGTGGGGATCGCGGCGATCTGGTGCTCCACGCTTTTCCTTTCGATTATCCCGATGGGAATCTGCTTTCCTCTTGCCCGAACTAGAACCGGGCTGTACAGATGAGATGGGCTGAGCGTGCTGGACAACGGTCTGAGACGGCTAGAAAGCATGATAATAAGAAGGAACTAGAGCTAACGGAATGAGACAGCTCTCAACCTCCTGAGCCCGACTCACGGTATCTGCATAAGACATCAGTTCGTGACTTCTCACCAGTTCACGGATCCTATGGTTGAGCCCCTTGAGAAACTTACGGGCCTTCTTGGCATCGGTGTTCACTGCGTCGCCCGCAAAAAGGCACATGCGGGTGAAGGTGCGGATATACTCATCTACCGTGGAGCTGCCCTGCTGCAAGTGGTAAAACTCATGCTCCATTCTGTCCCAAAAGCTCTGGGGAAGGAACTTGCTACGCACCATCATCTTCATTTGTTCCCAAGAGAGTGCATGGAGCTCCGCCTCTGGCCTCCGAGCCCAGCGTTCAATCCACCAGTCGGAAGCATCCTCCTTCATCTGGTAAGCTGCAAGGGATACCCACTGACGGTCAGGGAGGGGAAGTACAGCGAAGATCTTGTCCAGTTCTTTGATCCACTCCAGCACCGTTGTGGGGTTCTCAGTCCCTGCAAAGGTTGGTGCATTCATCCTCTGAAACTGAATGATAAGCTGAGTAAGATCCATGGCCAGAGGGGCCTGGTGCTGACGGGGCGGAGACGGTTGCGGGGATGCCTGACGGTTACGGTTGTTGCGAGTATTCATACTTCTACATTGAATAAGCCGAACACAAAACAAACAGTATAATCAATATACTAGAAGTCTAGAGTTCGCCATTAAACACTAGATTTCCCATTTAAAGGTGGATAGATCCTAAGCCCCGGTTTAGCACATTCATAAGAAATCATGAATAACAAACATTTCATAATGATCTAAGTGATACTTATGACTTACATACCTTGAGCGGCGCGGCATGACGAAGACGAGTGGTCGATGCTTAACTCAAATAATCACATATGCACATAAATCAAAATTAAGCAGTCTACAGAAACGTAGACCTGCTCTGATACCATACTGTAACGCCCCACTTTTATTTGACAAAAGTCAAAAGCTTTTCAAAGAGTCAACGAAAATTTTTTGAAATTCTTTTCATAAATTATTTGGCGTTGCTCGACATATAAACAACATTTACGAATTATCAATTACTCGCAAGTAATTTAAACATCATCAGTTATCCAGAGTTAAATCGAAACCAACTTCACAGGGTTCTAAACAAAGTTTCGAAATCAATCATTAGCAAACGGGGCATCTACCCAGACCAGTATTCAAATTTCTCAAATCATAAATAATCCAAAGTTCAACATAATGACAAAAGTAACCATATTATATATAGCAAAGCGGAAGCTATATGATAAGGTCTGGTCAGATAACCGACCACCACTCGTCTTTCACCGCCATGCAGCCGCCGGCTCAACCTGCATCCATGAAGAGCAGGTGGGGATGAGCACAGATGGAATCCGTTGTGCTCACCACTATGCAATGAACAGTTATATTAAATGGGTACAGAAAGTAAATATGGCATGGTCACAAGTATGAACATAGACAATCAAATCATTCCCATCCCCTATCCAGAGTCCATTACATATCTCATGTGCACACCTATCAGAATAGACTACATTTGGTCCACGTATCGTCTCCCCGCGGGAACTCTAACATTGCCAAAGTAGGAGAATCATCCGTCAACCCCGAGGGTTTTAGACGGGAAATCCACTGTCAACCCCGAGGGTATTAGACAGGTCTGCCAACCCCGAGGGTTTTAGGCAGCAAATCCATCACAAGAGGAGATTACCCACTCGGGGTACGTTCTATAACAACGGGGATACGTTCGACGGCCGGTACAGCTCACGCCGAAGGTTAAACATACACATTTCATACTTTGATCATACCCAAGTAAGAAAACAATTTCACTATTCAAGCATAGACAATTTTATAAATAAACCCACCTGGAAATCGAGGGAGAATATCACACAAAAGCAAGTACGTAGGTCGAAGCTCGACTCCTCAAATACCTACATTTAAGCGAGATAATTTATCAATAATCTATCTCACTACTCGAGTTTAACACAAAACCCATACTTAATAAAAATTAAGTCTTAAGGGTTTTAATTTGGATTTTTCGTGGACTTGGAACTCTCTCATTTTTGAAAATTTATGACTCGGAGAACTAAAATTGGGGTCTCGGGACTTAAAATATTTTTCACAAATTTTTCTTATTTGAAAATAATTTTTAAAATAAAAAACGGTACTAAAAACGGACTTTCAGAACTCACAATAGGCTTAAAACGACAACTGGGCCGAGCTGTCCAAACACTGACCACTGTCAGCATTTGGGCCTCGCGCCAGTTATTGGCTGCGAGATTGGGCCCAAAATTCAGCCTGTTAGCAGCTGGGTAGATCGCGGGCTGGACAGGGCTGTAGCGCGGGCTGATACGGGCCAGGCGGCCCGCTCCCACAGTTGCCTCTTGTGCTGTAAAAAAATAGATGAAAAAGAATTGCAGGTGTTGGGGTTCGAACGCCCGACCTTACACACACAACTAAGCGCACAGACCGCTGCGCTACACGTCGAGATGCTACTTAAATTGAAACCAAATCTACAAAAAGGAAAACTTGAGGCTTCAACAGAGTTTGGGCAAACTGTAGCGTGAACACAGCTCTGCGAACATAAAACAGAGGCAACACAGCTCTGCCACCATGATCAATTTCGAACCCGACTATGATATGACCAACGACAACCGGGTTAAGAATATAAAATGTTTACGAAAATAGCACATTTACCAAGTTTCGAAACCATTTAAAATCGGGTCTAAAGGGTCGAAAGTTGAAACGACACAAAGTAATTCAAAAACTAACGAATGACACAACTACGACAACAAGGCTCGAAACAATAAAACAAGACTCCGAGACGCAGCACATTTATCACAGCAATATCACGAACCGATTTCTCACAAAACGAGAGTTCCGATTAGCCCCGAAATTCACGAACAAGGCAACAAAATAAATAACAAATATACGAATCAACCGACATACGATAAATCGAATCAACGAGCAAATTAATTCTAGTGACATGATAGTACAAAAAGAACCACAGAGAGGTTCGGAGATTACCCGCCTTCGGGAAAAACTACGAGTTATTGGAAAACAGACGGTCGAACGAGATGGAATGAATGGAGTCTCGACGGGACTCGAAACTCTGAACACGGAAACTACCCGCGAACAGTTGCTCGCTGGAGTGCACGTCGGCGCCGGCGGAGCTGCTCGGAGGTGCTCGCCGGAATCAATGGCGGGTGGAACTTCGCGGTTGCAGAAACCAGACTACGGCTCACGGTGGCTATGGTTTCTCGGGGCGGACGAAGGCGGAAAGCTCGCAGCTTACAGGACGTGGCAGAAACGCCGGAAACAATGGTGGTCGCCGGATAAGCAGGCTTCGCGATTTTTTTTTATTTTTTTTTTGTGGAGACCCAACAGAGAGTGAGAGATGGATAAGCTTCTGAAATTGAATCAGGAAGAGAGAAATATTCTTTCTTGACAAAGATATAGATGAGCAGGAGGGAGCATGTGCACTGAGAAATCGCAACAAATTCCAAACGGCCGAGGAGGACGACCCGGTCGCGTACGCCTGAAGCAAAAGTCTCTGATCGTGGAGTGATGGGCCAAAAAATTGGGCTGAAAAATGTTTATCAAATTGGACCAATATTTGATAATCAATTTGGGCTAGTTTAAGGTATTTCTATTTGGGCCTGAATAATCTAGCTGGATTAATTAAGGATTTGGGCCAACCTTACTTAATCATTTGGGCTGGAAAATTAATTTCAATTGGGCCGGGAAATCAAATACAAAGCAACAATAAGAATTTTCGTTCGATTCGATTGGCGACGAATAATAATTTAATCCGGATGATATATAATAATATCAACAATAATAAGCACAAATAAATATTTAATAATAACAATAATAATAATAATATAAATAAGCAATAATAATGGCAATAATAAGCTAATAAATAGTCTCAAATAATTCAAATTCAAACGGGGCGTTACAGCTGCTGCGGAGAGGCAGTGCGCGACGCCCCGCGGGCCTACGCGCAAGTTGCCAGTCGCGCTGGCTGATTGCCGGCGCGCTGCTGCCGCTACGTGCAATAACTTAAAAACATGAGCTGACATGACATGAACATAAATACTGAAATAACTTACAAACATGAATTTTGCACGAAACGTTGGACTCGGCCGTGGCATGCGCACCGTGCGCCGCCGACGGTGTTAAGCCTTTTTACGACCAAACTCGAGTTTCTCTCGGAAATTCACTCAATACTGAACATGAAACATGATTTACTGAGCAAAATAGACATGAATGTTCGAAGGAATATATATTTAACGTACTTGCTACGCATGAGCGGCCAGTGGCACGCGCTATGTGCACGACCACTTCCTTCGGCCAAAACGACACTTAAACATGAAACTTCCTCGAACATCTCGGACTGACTGAACATAATTTAACATACAAGGGCTGATAACATAATAGTTACTCGAGGTATTTCGAATTAAACATGATGTGCTCGGCATAAATTATACGTATGGCCGAATGGCTTAAAGTCGTTACATGAGCTTGACTTCGACAAAACCGAACTAACGTATCTTTAACATGATAAAATCAAAGGTAAACCGGTGTTACCTCCTCGAACACTCGCTGATCGCTCTAATTGCTCAAAACCACCGGAACCTCTGCGTGTGTGCTAAGCTATCCTCTCGTCGTGCGATGAACTAGCGTGTGGTTAAGCCTTTGCGGTGCGGTGAGCTCATGGTGTGGCTTTCCTCTCTAACTCCCTCAATACTCTCAATACTTAGTGCATAATTTAAGATGATGAAGGGCCGTTTTTCATCCCAACCTCACCCTTAAATAGTCTCATAACCGAAATAGAAAGAAAGGTGGAGTTTTTGTTGGCTACACCATTGCATGACACATACTAATCTATAGTGCTTAGTCATCATAAGTAAGGTTAGTCATCAATTAAGTGCACAACAATTAGCCACCTCATACTAACTAATTCCTCCCCACTTCCACTAATAAACTTAGGGCAGTTTGAAAAGGAATTGAGGAAAGCTTGTTTAAAGGCTACCGCTTTTACAAGAATAAGTGGAGGAAAATTCCATTTTTAATGGCTACGGCATTATTTACATTAATCATGATTATTCCAAACGTAAACGGGACGTTGAAAATAATTTCGGGTAATCTCGACTGAACATAATTAATTTCAAAAATAATACTCAATAAATATTATTATATCAGAATTAAAACATGATTTATATTATTAATCTGACGGGATATTCCTGACTGAATAATTAATTCCGAATTCATTAATTAAATAAACGAATCGGAATTAAATCTGGAAACATATTCGGTTACTTAAATAATTAAACCGAATAATTTATCGACTAATAGTCGAACTTGTAATATGACTAGCTGATTAACTCGAGATTGAACATGAACATGATTATTTATTAACAAAGGCTAGCTTAAAACTAAAAGCTAGTATTTTCCTTTATTAATATAATACGGGGCGTTACAGCCATTATTGGGTCCGTGATCACCAGGGCGTCGGAATGGGGGTGGTCGACGATGAAGGCGTCCTCGTCCGTGAAGGAGATTCTATTGGGTGTCGTCTCAGCCGCCGGCCTGCTTCCGGCGTGCATCACCCTCTACCCGACATAATAGGCCTTTCGGGCATAAGCCTTTGTCTGCCTCCTTGAAAGGAGGGATTCACCTCGGCTCGTGTTGACACGCCGAGGTGGGGAGTCTGTCTGGTTGGTCCCTGGCTGCGGGGAACGATCTCTTTTCCTGCCCACGGAGGTGCCGGCCTTATTCTGATGGGTCGGACTGAACATCATAATCTCGTTAGGACCACACCACTGCTGCTTTTTCCTCTGAGGGTTCACATCAGCGTCTTCATCACTATCGAGGTTGTCCTCGATACGACCTCCCTATTTTCTCTTCTCCCCAGGGAAAGTGAACTTTCTGACCTGTGGGTCATCAATCAGCTTGAGCAGTGCCGAGATCAAATTACAACATAGGTCGGTATTATGCCCGTGCGCCTTGTGATAGGCGCAGTATCGAGACTTGTCCATCTTGTCTTTGTCGGTGAACATGAGCTTGGGATCAGGCAGTAGCCCTTCACTTTTATCTCCTTGTAGATCGCAGCGGCGCCTACAGAGAAGACGCCTTTGAAGCTTTCTTTGAGCTCCTCAACCCTCTGCGTTCTGATGGCCCAGACTTTAGCGAATGGCTTGCTTAGCTTCCTAGATTTCTCTTTATTCTTGTCCTTGCTCGGTGAGGCGTTCAGCACCGGGATGGATGAGGATTCTTGCCATAATGTAATTTTGGGCCTTGGTGAGGAACTCCTGGTAGGTGGTCTGCTTGTTCTGGCACAGGGACCACTTGAACAAAGTTTTCGGCTTCAGCCCTGCTTGCACGGAGACGAGCAGGGTCTCAGGATGACACTGCTCCATATCTTGAACTCGGTCGTTGAATCGAGTGATATAGTCTTTCAGGCTCTCGTCCTTGCCTTGGACAATATTGGCGATGGATTCCATGGGGGCCAGGTTGATTTGCGAACTGATGAAATGCGATCGGGACGCCGATCTGAGCCGCCCCCAAGTGCAAATAGAGTGCGAATATAGAGAATGGTACTACCTCTGCGCCTTTGGTCCCAGGGTCAGGGAGAACATGCGACAGCGTAGGGCGTCTGTCGCACCGTGCAGATCCATCCATGAGGTGTAAAGACCGATGTGGGAGTCGGGGTCTGAGCTCCCATCGTAAAGTAAGAGCTGAGGCACTTTGATTTTTTGGGGCACGGGCTCGCGCAAGATGTCAGGAGAAAGAAGTGAAGCATGGTCCACGACCTGAAGAGTAGGTCGCGAATAGCGAGGTGGCGAGGCACCTTCCTGGAGGGAGCGCTGACCTTCCAGTTTGGCGATTCTGCATTTGAGGGCTACGACCTCGTTGGCGTCGCGCCCAATGGTTTTACCTCGCTCGATAACGCCCCTGAGGTCGCAGTTGGCCTGGGTCTTGTCACTCAGGCGCTGGTAGACAGAGTGACGTATGACCTGCAGGCTTCAGTCTGGCTGGCTTTCGCCAGTTTGCTTAGTGGGCGCCGGCCCTGCACTTTTCTCGCGCCGTTCCAGGGCGGCGCGGCTGGGAGATTGAGCCGTCATCTTGGACATTGTAGGCTTTTTCTTCTTATGTCCCCCGGTCTCCTTGTCGGGGGTCTGGAGCAAGGTGTTGTCGGGGTTCTCCGTGGCTGCCACGGTGTTCCCGACGGGTGCTTGGCTGGCGAGTGCCTTCACGAAGACTCCTTACAAGGCCTTAAGGACGTCGGGGTGCTGCATGGCAGCGGCAAAAGTCGGGACTGGGGGAATGGAAGCTTGAGTCCCTTGCTGAACACGGCGGGAGGTTTCTTCGCTGTTGCGCCAGTGGGATTGGGCGTCAGGCTGTTGTGTTGACCCGTCGTGACTGGATGAGGCCGTTTCAGACGATGTTCGAGGTAAGTGGAAAGAAGCGAGTATATGGAACTTCACAAAATTGAATAATTAACACCAAATAACTTATGGTGCCCTTCCCCTAGCGCCAAACTGTTGACGAGCGTTTTCGGCCAACGGTTAAAATAGTAGATAGTAAAAGTGCAAGACTGGAAACAAAAGAAAGATATAGCTTAATTACGATTTTATTAAACGATCACGAGGTCGGACTCTCATACGAGGTCGACACTTGCGATATACTGACAATTCTTACAGGATGTTTCTTACAGTTTTAGAAAGAGAAAGTAGAGAGAAGGCAGAGTTAGTTGAGATTCAACAACCCAAAATAAATGAAATGGGTTGCTATTTATAGTATCCTTAAATGTGGTATTGTTCAGCCATTGTTCATCGGTCTTGTCGTATAGTAATATTGTAGGCAGTTCGACGTCTCCCTCACCTCCATTTAATACGATTTGAGGTTTCTTCAATCATTGCCTGTCAGGCATTTAATGCAGGCATGGGGGGCATTTAATGTTGGCAAGATTTTCTTGTTTAGACTTGCTTGTAGGCTGTCAGACTATGACAGCCCGTCCCATCGTCCAATGATGACCTTCCAAGTGGTGATATTTTAATGTTTGCTGAGCCCTACCATGGCCTCCTGGGTGCCCACCTCAGACCTTCAGGTCGGAACTTTTCTCGAATGTACTCACAGGGCATCACGGATCCATTCTCCTGCCCGGCCCCCGTCCAGCCCGACATGCACATGCATCGAGCCGGGTGCCGGCCTCGGAAATTACTCCCATGGAGATCCTGTGAACTTTGTTTCCCAGTTCAGCTCGGCACTTATGCTTCAGACCGGATCCTAAGCCCGGGTCTTGGTAGACGATGTCTTTCGGTTCGTTCCTGGCTAACTCGAATATCAAAAACGAGGTTGTCCCTGCGCGCGCCAACACCGATAATGTAATTCGTTTACTAAATTTTAGGTAATATTTGTTTTTGTTTTATAATTTAAATGTGTGTATATATTTTTCTTGTGTTTTGTGTAGTGGGTCGGACGGTCCATGTCCATCTTATCATATATGCTGCGGGTGTTGGAGAGAGTTGATCCTACTACGGCGGCAGTTTTTGCAGATAAATTGGCTCAGTTGAAGTTGGATTTCGACAGAGCGCAGTAGTGATGTAATAAATATTTTTTTTTATATATTTTATTTTGAATTTTGTAACAAATTAGTAGATTTTTTTTTTTATTTTTTTGTACTTACTTGTGGTTAGTTCATTTTATTTCCATCCAACAAAAGATTCTATAATATCACGTCAAACGGTAAACATGGCGAAATATCACAATCTATAATCACTCAAAAATATAATAATTTTTGTAACAAATTATTTTTATTTTTACCGCATGAAAATAAAATTAAAAAAAACCACAAACATAAGTCGAAAAATGGAATAAACCGCATTGGAATTATATTTTTTGTTGGTCAATCTGTATGTCACACGACTTGTGTCGCATGCCACACGAGTCGTGTGACTTTTCTTGAATTTTCAGACTCACACGACCGGGTCACATGAGTCGTGTGCAAAACCGTAGCGAAATTGTTTAAATTTGTAATAGTTAGGGAATTTTTTGTATTTTTTTTAAATTTTTTATTGTACTGAATGTATGAAATAGAGCTTGAGAAGAACAATGGGAGATTTAGAGAGAGAGATGAGGGAGAAGAGAATATGAGAGAGAGAGAGTAAAGAGATAGCATAATTTTTTCCATAACCGAAAATGTCATTTCCTCTTAAGTTAAATACAATAGCTTGTTTTTACCCTATGGGCCCACAAGCATAACAAACCATGTGAATAATACTCACAATTAATAAATTCCAAAACTAGAAAATGCAAATAACATAAAATATCTATTAAAATGTTGCTGCCACATGTTATTCTTCACTTGAATTTGCTTCCACTTGATCAACGCAGGTGAGTGTCCCACGTGTCTCAATCGTTCTTTCTTTTTCCCGACATAACCTCGCTTTTATCACTTTCTTCTCTCACTTTTATTTGCCCAATTCAGGATAAATTTTTCGAAATTTATTTTCAAATACAATATTTGAGGCGCTACTTATTCTCAAATCAATATTCAATACTTATCAATCATCAAAACTCATTCATCAATAATCAATAATCCCAATAATCAATAATCCAATCTAAGCATTCCAATAATCAATATTCTATGGAATACACCCCCTATCAATAATCCAATAATCCATGATAGAGAAATCAATAACAGCAATATACAGTTCAAGGCGGAAGCAATTACAATAATATAACGACCACCACTCGCCTCCCTCCGTCGTGCCCGCAATACTATCCTGCATCCATGAAGAGCAGGTGAGGATGAGCACAAGAGGAAAAGTAGTGCTCACCACTATGCAGTAAATGCTAATCTCAATAATCATCAATGTTCAATAATCAAAAGGTATGGTCTCAGCATGTATACGAAACAATAAACTATCCCATTCTCCCATCAATAATACAATAATCAGACTCATGTGCACACCTACGCATAGACTACTGTTGATACTCGATTCGAACGCCAAGACCTACGAATTGGTCTTACAACGATGCCCAGCCAGTAGGAGTAAACCACCCCGTCGGCCAAAACCTACGAATTGGTCTTACAATCGGGGATCACCGGCCAGAACCTACGCCCTGGTCTTACGGCTCTCAAGGGAGACTACCCAACGGGTACGTTCTATAGCTACGGGGATAACCGTTCGGTGGCCGATACAGCTCACACCGAAGGCAACATGATTCACATGCATACTTTGATCATACCACAATTAAAACAGTAATAACATTTAAGGCATAGAAATTTTACAATTACAACCCACCTGGTATCAGTTGATAAAGCAATTAGTCAGAAGGTCGTAGGTGGTCGAGACACTGCTCTTCAGACACCTACATAAGTCAAGACAGTCCCATAAGCAACTATCTCGACTCTTACACAGATAACGAGAATTGTGCTAGTCGAATAACATCGACTAAGGAACTCGTGGAAGTTGTGGAGTTGGAATATTAGGACAACCCCTAGACTCGACCAATTAATTACCAAATCAATTAATAGATCACATAAAAGCAGGCAATAAATGTTCGCCACAAAATGGGTCAAAACGGTTAGAAAGGCTAGTTCGAATTTCATAAGAATAGGGCTAAGGGGAGTTGGACTTGATTATTTCAATTCAAATTTTTACAGAGTGTTAAGGGCTGAAAATACATATTTTCACCAAAGGAAAACCATTTAACATGCTCCTAACTATTTTAAATAATTTACTCAAAATCTAACCAGAAATCCAATTAAATCATTTAAAATAGCTACTGCTCGAATTTAAATTTCACATTTTTACAGCAGCAAGATAACGTGGAGAAAAACAACATATTCAAAAATTAGCAAAATCGGACAGGAACTCGATTTTATATGAATTTATTACGAAACAGCCCCGAATTAGTTTTCAAGTTTTGACAAGGCTACAGGCCATATAAAATTCTCAAATTTTAACCACAAGTACTACAATTTCAACATTACAACATATCCAAAAATCAGAATCTTTGGATAAACACACGATTTATAGTGATTTTAACAAAAACCGGCTGCAGTAACGTTTTTCAAAAATTCATAACTAATTCAATACACATCGAAACGACGCGAGGCCAAAGGCGTTGCGTCAAGGACAATCCTAAGTCCAATAATCCACAGCACTTCCACAAAAAATACTACTCGAAACTCAGTTCAATAATTTTCAAAGTGACGGCAATCACTTTGATACCCAATATTAACAATATACTCTAATTACACACGAAAGCATTCCGAACACACGTAATTAATTCGAATATCATACGATCAGCAACGAAAGACACATACGAGTACTAACACATAAACGCGAACTAAATAATTAAGTCGAGGGGTTAACTCGGGTACCGTTCTCGGGACGGGGCTACGAAGAACGAACAACGGAATAACAAACGAACTCGACGTCTCAACGTCTCTCGCCGGGACAAGAGGGCAGCGACCGAAGTGCTCGATGGAAGGCTGCTGGTCGCCGGAGTGGGTCGACGGGATGTACGGCTTACTGCGTTTTGGAAGAAGGTGGCGACAATGGCGGCTCGGCGTCCGGAACTAGTCGGCTTCGTTTAACGCTCCGACGGAACTCAACGATCACGATAGGCTCTTCGACGGAACTCGACGGGTCCCGCAAGCTGAGATTGGACGTTGATGGAGGAGTGCTCGCCGGAGGAGCAGGGTAGCCGGAGGGGCGCTGCGAATAAAAAGCTTCTCACCGTGAAAGCTTGATGGCAGTGATGATGATGACCTGATGATGGTGATGGTGGGCCGCTGGGGACGATGCGAGGCAGCAGTAACGGTTCTCCAGTGGTAGTGCTGCACGGCGGTCTTGTGGTGGCTGCGCGATCGGAGGA
>CACSLK010027752.1:23568775-23583516 GCA_902706635.1 Striga hermonthica | reverse complement strand
TCAGCTCTCGGGCTCAATACTCACAACATATAGACGTTCGGCTCGATAATTAAAATAAAACCCGAAGATTATATATGTATATACACAATTAAACAAATAATAATATTTATTTATAATAAACATTTAAATATAAATACTAAAAATTAGGCAAATTAAACATTTATTATAAATATCCATACTAATAATAATTACAATCAATTTATACAATTATTAGCAATTAAGCATCTAGACATTTACTATAAATGCAATAATATTTATTTTCAAATATCAAACACTTAGAAAGATAATTTGCAGTTAAACATTAAATAATAATAATAACAAATAATAATAATAATAATAATAATAATAATAATAATAATAATAATAATAATAATAATAATAATAATAATAATAATAATAATAATAATAATAATAATCTCAAATATCCTTATTCAAACGGGGTATTACAGTCTATCCACCTTACAAAGAACTCCGTCCTCGGAATTCGAAAACTAAAACAACCAGATTACAAGGGGAATATCAACACAAGGTGTTCGGGTACTCCCTACGAATCTCGGTCTCCCTCTCCCAAGTCGTATCGCCTTCGACTCGACTACCACTACTGGACTTGAAATGACTTGGCCGTAGCCTCTATTCTTACCACGAAGCTCCTCACTTCGCGTGGTAATAACAATACAATCGAGTACAACGACTCTTAAAGGTAAAACATCCAAAATTGCCTCACTTCTTTAGTCCTCCAAAGAAGACCTAGGTCAACGCAATACACGTGAAAATTTCCCGAAATCGATACGTATTTACACGCTAGAGACTTGGCAGCTGTGACATGAATGGATGGCCTGGCATGCGGCAACGCGGCACGCTACATGCGGCACACTACACACGACACTTCCTACCACTCGAGATGCATCACCGAGCGTGGCACGCCTGTGCGCAGCACAAACACGCGGTACACCTGCACCGCCCGCATCCAGTAGCTATAGTTCATTTCTCATCAGCTGTTATATCTCTCCGTTTTGATACGTACACGAAGATCGAAAATTTCCTAGTATTTTGCAACCCTAATCCCATCTACAAAATTCAAATACTCCGATTTCTCTATCAGCGTACTTATACTTCATCACAAGTCAATCGTTGATTACTCACGATGTTTCTCACAACTCCTTGGCTACCCTCCTTAAAAGGCTTCTCCTTATCCATAACACTTATAGAATTTCGTTGAAACTCTTCCCGATCAGGTAGGCAGAGACTTCCACGTACGACCCTTCGACATGACGCGCAATTGATTCACAAATGGGGGATTGATTTACGCCTACCTCTAGGCCCAGGTATTCTCCAGAGTTGTAACATAATTCGCTCTCTTGCACCCTTCACATCGACTTAAGGATATCATGAAACAGAAGTCCTAATTTTTTACGAGAACACAACATGATCAACAGAAAATTAAGACTTTAAACCCGCCAGAAATCTCATACCACGCGAGGAAAGAAAAGACAAGAGAAATTTCCAAATAACGAAAATCGAATAACCAATAGCAGCCTCAAAGCGAAATTCAAAATAGCCAATAAGAGTCTCAAACAAAATTCGAACTTGTCTAGCAAGAAAAGGGAAATAAACAAGTTCTGCCAAAAATTACGAGAAATGTAATTCTAACAAAAGAAGGGACAAATAATCATCACAAGTTCGACATTCGATCCACTACTCATCCTTGGTTCTGCTCGGCTTCATACTAGGCCATCGTGTATACCCGTGCTGGACCTCCTTTGCCATACCTTGGTTGGGCCTGCTGTTGCTGCTGCTGGTGCTGAATCTGTTGTTGAGGCGGCGGCGGGGGAAGCTGTTGATGTTGGGGCTGCCGCAGCTGGAGGGGCTGCTGGTAAGGTTGTTGCCTCGAGGGCTCGGTGCAGTTGCTGTAGAAGTGATCGGGCTTCATGCAGTTGAAGCAGACTCGCTGGGCGAAACGGCACTCTCCTAGATGATAACGACCATAGTTACGGCACTTCGGAAACTGGTCCTGAGCAACGGGGCGCTCACCACGACGGTCATTCCCGCCACGTTTCCCCTCCCGGTTGTCCTGGTGGGAATCGGCCTTTCTCTTACCCGAGCTAGAGCTGGGCAGCGCGGAGGAGATGGGCTGAACTAGCTGAGCAGAAGGGACGGAAGTATCGAGAGTCTGATAACTCTCAAGCTGGGTGGCTCGAATAACCGTCTCATCAAAGGAAAGATTTCCCTGGCTGGCAACATGCATACGGAGAGTTCGGTTCAATCCATCCCGGAACTTGTGAGCCTTCTTCAGGTTAGTGTCCACCATATGTGGAGCAAAGGCGCTCATGCGGATGAACCCCCGCTCGTACTCCTCAACGGTACCAGTCCCTTGGGTAAGATCCCAGAAAGCGTGCTCCATCCTCATGCGATAACCCTGAGGATAATACTTCTCCATGATCACCTCTTTCATGCGATCCCAAGTCAGGACATTAAGCTCCGCCTGCCTCAATCTCCAATAGCCGGACCACCATAAGGCAGCACTTCCCTTAAGCATATAGCGGCCACAAATAACCTTCTGCTCGTCAGAGCACTGCAGGAGGTCAAAGTTCTGCTCTAATTGACGGATCCACTCCGCCACAGCCTCGGGCCCTTCAGTCCCATGAAATTCTGGCGGAGTTAGACTCCGGAATTGGAGCACGATTTTGAGATGAGCCCCTGCTGGATTGGGAGCCTGCTGGTGAGGGGGAGATGGGGATGGAGACGGAGGTGGAGATGGAGTAGGCTGACGGTTGCGAGCATTACGACGAGCCATAGTTCTATATTGAACAACTGAAAAGTTTAGCACAATAACAAAAGAAGTCTAGAGTTCAACACTAGAGTTCGAATTTAAAGGTGGATTAGTCCTAACCCCGATTTCATTCCAATAATCAATAATCAACCAATATACAATAATCTTAAAGTCATTCAGGTACTCATACCTGAGCTGGCGCGGCACGACGAGAGCGAGTGGTCTTAACATGAATTTGAAACACATAATCACATAATCAACTTTTTATACTTAAACCAGTCTACAGAAACGCAGACTGGCTCTGATACCAAACTGTAACGCCCCACTTTTATTTGCCAAAATTCAGGATAAATTTTTCGAAATTTATTTTCAAATACAATATTTGAGGCGCTACTTATTCTCAAATCAATATTCATACTTATCAATCATCAAAACTCATTCATCAATAATCAATAATCCCAATAATCAATAATCCAATCTAAGCATTCCAATAATCAATATTCTAGGGAATACACTCCCTATCAATAATCCAATAATCCATGATAGAGAAATCAATAATAGCAATATACAGTTCAAGGCGGAAACAATTACAACAATATAACGACCACCACTCGCCTCCATCCGTCATGCCCGCAATACTATCCTGCATCCATGAAGAGCAGGTGGGGATGAGCACAAGAGGAAAAGTAGTGCTCACCACTATGCAGTAAATGCTAATCTCAATAATCATCAATGTTCAATAATCAAAAGGTATGGTCTCAGCATGTATACGAAACAATAAACTATCCCATTCTCCCATCAATAATACAATAATCAGACTCATGTGCACACCTACGCGTAGACTACTGTTGATACTCGATTTGAACGCCAAGACCTACGAATTGGTCTTACAACGATGCCCAACCAGTAGGAGTAAACCACCCCGCCGGCCAAAACCTACGAATTGGTCTTACAATCGGGGATCACCGGCCAGAACCTACGCCCTGGTCTTACGGCTCTCAAGGGAGACTACCCAACGGGTACGTTCTATAGCTACGGGGATAACCGTTTGGTGGCCGATACAGCTCACACCGAAGGCTACATGATTCACATGCATACTTTGATCATACCACAATTAAAACAGTAATAACATTTAAGGCATAGAAATTTTACAATTACAACCCACCTGGTATCGGTTGATAAAGCAATTAGTCAGAAGGTCGTAGGTGGTCGAGAAACTGCTCTTCAGACACCTACATAAGTCAAGACAGTCCCATAAGCAACTATCTCGACTCTTGCACAGATAACGAGAATTGTGCTTAGTCGAATAACATCGACTAAGGAACTCGTGGAAGTTGTGGAGTTGGAATATTAGGACGAATCCTAGACTCGACCAATTAATTACCAAATCAATTAATAGATCACATAAAAGCAGGCAATAAATGTTTGCCACAAAATAGGTCAAAACGGTTAGAAAGGCTAGTTCGAATTTCATAAGAATAGGGCTAAGGGGAGTTGGACTTGGTTATTTCAATTCAAATTTTTACATAGTGTTAAGGGCTGAAAAATACATATTTTCACCAAAGAAAAACCATTTAACATGCTCCTAACTATTTTAAATAATTTACTCAAAATCTGACTAGAAATCCAATTAAATCATTTAAAATAGCTACTACTCGAATTTAAATTTCAAATTTTTACAGCAGCAAGATAATCTAGATAAAAACAACATATGCAAAAATTAGCAAAATCGGACAGGAACTCGATTTTATATAAATTTATTACTAAACAGCCCAGAATTAGTTTTCAAGTTTTGACAAGGCTACAGGCCATATAAAATTCTCAAATTTTAACCACAAATATTACAATTTCAACATTATAACATATCCAAAAATCAGAATTGTTGGATAAGCACACGATTTATAGTTATTTTAACAAAAATTGGCTGTAGCACGTTTTTAAAAAATTCATAACTAATTCAATACACATCGAAACGACGCGAGGCCAAAGGCGTTGCGTCAAGGACAATCCTAAGTCCAATAATCCACAGCACTTCCACATAAAATACTACTCGAAACTCAGTTCGATAATTTTCAAAGTGACGGCAATCACTTTGATACCCAATATTAACAATATATTCTAATTACACACGAAAGCATTCCGAACACACGTAATTAATTCGAATATCATACGATCAGAAACGAAACACACATACGAGTACTAACACATAAACGCGAACTAAATAATTAAGTCGAGGGGTTAACTCGGGTACCGTTCTCGGGACGGGGCTACGAAGAACGAACAACGGAATAACAAACGAACTCGACGTCTCAACGTGTCTCGCCGGGACAAGAGGGCAGCGACCGAAGGGCTCGATGGAAGGCTGCTGGTCGCCGGAGTGGGTCGACGGGATGCACGGCTTACTGCGTTTTGGAAGAAGGTGGCGACAATGGCGGCTCGGCGTCCGGAACTAGTCGGCTTCGTTTAACGCTCCGACGGAACCCGACGGAACTCAACGATCACGATAGGCTCTTCGACGGAACTCGACGGGTCCCGCAAGCTGAGATTGGACGTTGATGGAGGAGTGCTCGCCGGAGGAGCAGGGTAGCCGGAGGGGCGCTGCGAAAAAAAAGCTTCTCACCGTGAAATCTTGATGGCAGTGATGATCATGACCTGATGATGGTGATGGTGGGCCGCTGGGGACGATGCGAGGCAGCAGTAACGGTTCTCCAGTGGTAGTGCTGCACGGCGGTCTTGTGGTGGCTGCGCGATCGGAGGACGAGACGGGATTATGATCACAACGACGATGGTGCTGCGTGGAAGGTGCTGCAGATTGCCAGAGAATAAGGGTTGCAGCGGGTGTGAGAGTGCTGCCGGAAGTTGCTGTGCGACGGAGGATAGCGATGAAGAACCCGCCGTAATTGATGATGTCCTGCTAGAATAATGACAAAAAGGCCTGACGAATGGAGATGCTTTCTCGCCGGCCTGGACTCGCGGGAAAAATGAAGATGGTCGATGATGGTGGTGCAGAACTTGGTCGCGAGGAGGGTTATGATGAACGATTATGATACGGGAAGTTTATGGTGCAAGCAGATCTTGTTTTCTTCTTCTTCTTTTTTTTTTTTCATGGCTGCGCGACGAACAGAGGGAAGGGAGAGAGAGAGAGAGCAGATTGATGGAGAGATTGGGAGATGGTTGCGGGTCTTTTAACTGTTAAGGGAGAAGTAATCCTGTAAATATATAACATGTAGGGTTTGATTTCTTTCTCTCCAAGCCACCCTCACACACGCACAAGGGAAAAACGGGTCGGTTCACGCGTGGATTCGATATAATGATTCAGCTCTCGGGCTCAATACTCACAACATATAGACGTTCGGCTCGATAATTAAAATAAAACCCGAAGATTATATATGTATATACACAATTAAACAAATAATAATATTTATTAATAATAAACATTTAAATATAAATACTAAAAATTAGGCAAATTAAACATTTATTATAAATATTAATACTAATAATAATTACAATTAATTTATACAATTATTAGCAATTAAGCATCTAGACATTTACTATAAATGCAATAATATTTATTTTCAAATATCAAACACTTAGAAAGATAATTTGCAGTTAAACATTAAATAATAATAACAAATAATAATAATAATAATAATAATAATAATAATAATAATAATAATAAAAAAAAATAATAATAATAATAATAATAATAATCTCAAATATCCTTATTCAAACGGGGTATTACAGTTCCCCCAAGCCACCAATAGTTGTTGCACTTCCTCACCACGCCTCCAAACATTACGGCGGTCAAGAACTTCAGTAGGAGAGGACTTGAAGAGACCTTCATCATCAGTGTCTGGCAGATCTGGTACAGATAAGTTTCCATCTCCTAACTTGCTCTTTAATAATGACACATGAAAGACAGGATGAATCCTTGATCTTTCTGGCAGTTCTAATCGATAGGCAACTTGGCCTATTTTCTCTATCACCTTGTATGGTCCAAAGTACCTGGAGCTGAGTTTCAAATTCTTCCTCATTTGCACTGAATTTTGCCTGTAAGGCTGGAGCTTAATGTAAACCCAGTCACCCACTTCAAAGTGCCCCTATGTCCTTTGTTTGTCAGCATACACCTTCATACGGTTCTGTGCCTCTAAAAGATTTTGTTTTAACTCTTGCAACATGATTTTCCTTTGTTTGATGAACTCCTTTGCATCCTGATTGGGGGAATCCATATAAGCCTTCAAGGTGAGTGAATTAGGAGTACAGCTATATAATGCCTGAAATGGGGTAGCTTTTAATGATGTGTGATAATTTGTGTTATACCAGTGTTCTGCCAGAGAAACCCAGTGTAACCATTTCTTAAGAGAATGAAGAACCATGCACCTTAGGTATTTCTCTAGGCACTGGTTAAGCCTTTCTGTTTGCCCATCTGTTTGGGGATGATAGGAAGAAGAGAAACTGAGAGTAACACCAATCATCTTGAAAAGTTCCTTCCAAAAGTGGCTGGTGAAAATTTTATTTCGGTTTGTTAAGATGCAAGCTGGCATCCCATGAAGTTTAAAAACTTGATCTAAGAATAACTTAGCAACCCCTTGAGCTGTGTAAGGATGTGAAAGTGGTATGAAATGACCATATTTGGTCAGCCTGTCAATGACCACCATTATGCTATCCTTTCCCCCAGATTTAGGTAACCCCTCAATAAAATCCATTGAGATGTGAGTACAAGGCTCCTGTGGAATGGGTAGAGGCTGTAGTAACCCAGGAGTGGGCTAATGAGATGGTTTGTTGATCCTGCATGTGTCACAACTATTGATGTATTGGGTCACATCATTTTTCATTCCTGCCCAATAAAAAACTCTCTTGAGTCTCATGTAGGTTCCCTGTATACCTGAGTGTCCCCCGATGGGTGAGCTGTGCATTAGAGTGATCAACTCATGCCTGAACTTGACATTTCTTCCTATGCACACTCTGCCTTTATATCTAATTATTTCACCCTGCAAGGAGTAGTGTGACTCTGAATTAGGGTTCATGATTAACTTCTCTCTCACCTCCATGAGTGTAGAGTCCCCAATGTAGCTATCAACAACTCCTTGCAGCCATTTATGAGTCACAATGGTTAAAGATAAACAGGAAATGGAGTCATCTTTGATTCTTGATAAGGCATCTGCCACTTTGTTTTCCTTCCCCCTTTTATACTGTATTTCATAATCAAACCCCAGGAGTTTGATAACTCCTTTCTGTTGCCATGGAGTCACATTTTTCTGATCCAACAAGTACTTGAGGGCTTGTTGGTCTGTCCTGATTATGAATTTGTGCCCCTGTAGGTAATCTTTCCACTTTTGTACAGCTAGTAGAACTGCCAAGAACTCTCTCTCATACACAGATAATGCCTGATTTTTGGGGCATAAAGCCTTGATGAGAAAAGCTATAGGTTGTCCTTCTTGCATCAATACAACCCCTATACCATAATCAATAGCATCTGTTTCTAGAATGAAAGGTTTTGAAAAATCAGGCAGAGCCAACACTGGTGCTTTGGTCATAACCTGCTTTAGTTGGTAAAAAGCCTTTTCAGCCCCTTCATTCCACTGAAACTGGTCTTTCCTAAGTAGAGTAGTGGGAGGTTTACTGATCTGCCATAATTCTTGATGAACCTCCTGTAATAACCAGTCAACCCCAAAAACCCTCTCAACTGTTTGACTGAAACTGTGGCCATTTTAGCATGCTCTCTATCTTGGTTGGGTCAGTAGCCACACCATTTTGGGAGATGATGTGACCCAAGTATTCAACACTGATGTTCCCAAAATTACAATTGCTCTCCTTAGCAAACAGTGAGTGGTCCCTTAGGAGCTGCAACACTGTCCTAAGGTGTTCTGAATGTTCTTCCCAAGTCTTGCTATAGATTAGAATATCAACAAAAAAACCAATACAAACTTTCTCAAGCAATCCTTGAATACCTGATTCATTAAAGATTGAAATGTGGCTGGGGCATTGCATAGCCCAAAAGGCATGACCAAAAACTCATAGTGCCCACTATGAGTTTTGAATGCTGTCAGGTATCTGTGTTCTTCATTCATTAAATTTTGAAAATACCCTGACCTTAGGTCAATCTTTGAAAAAAACTTAGCCCCATACAATTCATTCAAAAGCTCCTCAACGACAGGAATTGGATATTCATGTTTGACTGTAAGACTATTTAAATATCTATAGTCTACACATAACCTCCAAGTGTGATGATTTTTCTTTACTAGCAGCACTGGTGAAGCAAATGGAGATTTGCTATTCTGTATGATCCCACTTTGCAGCATTTCCTTCACTATGCCTTCTATAGTATTTTTCTGGTCATGTGACACCCTATATGGGTACTGTTGCTTAGGGGTGCTGCCTGGTTTTAAGATGATGTGATGTTCTGTGCCCCTCTCAGGATGGAGGCCCTGTGGTTCACTGAAAACATCATGATAGTCCTTCAGTATATCAGTTATAGTTCCTTCACTGCAAGCTGACTCCAGGGCTAACAAATACATTTCTTCAATTTGATCCTTTTCCTCACTGTGCAACAATGAATGTAGGGTGTGTTCTGAAATATGACACTCAGCTCCTGGATTTAGGGCATGAAGAGTTACAGTCATGGTATCTTAATTCAACTCTATAGGTGAGCAAGTTCTCAGCCAATCCCCTCCTAGGATAATGTCACATCCTTCACTTTTCAGCAACCTGAGTGAAAAATTTATCTCTTGTCCTTGAATTTCCCATTTGAGGTTTCTGGCTTGAAGATGACTCACTAGTTTCTGGCCATTGGCCACCTTGACCTTCAATGGTTTTACAGATGTTAATGGACACCCCAAGGCTTTTGTTGTAGCTTCCTTAATGAAACTGAGTGTGCTTCCAGTGTCAATAAGGACATTTAGTTTCTGATCTCCAATGTACCCCAGAAACCTTAAGGTAGATAGGCTACCCTCTCCATCCACAACATTTAGTGAGATCTGCACTTCATAAAAAATTTCAGTGTTAATTTCTTCCCCAGGAGTAATAATAGCATCTGCATGTGGTAAACATAACTCCTCCTCCTCAGTCATGATCATGTAACTGATCCTCCGCTTGCACCTATGGCCAGGGACAAATCTCTCATCACAGTTTTAACACAACCCCTTCTCTCTTCTTGCTGCCATCTTAGCTGCAGTCAAGAGTTTAGTGTTTGGTTTCTGATAATTGGCAGGTGGTATCCTGTTTATAGGATTAGGGTTTGTGGTTGAATTGTGCATGCCTATGTTCTGGGACTGAGAATAAGGCCTCTGTTAATCTTTGAGTTTTTTTGTAATAGCCTCCAGAGTTACTAGTTGCTGCTGTCCCAGTGCCACTGCTTGTTGCAGTGTCTTAGGATTGAACATATGTAGAAATGCCTGCAGCTCTTCACTTAGTCCACTGATGAAACTAGCAATATAATATTCCTCAGAAAAGTCCCCCTGGTTCATCAATTGCATACAAGCTTTCAATTCCTCAAACTTTTCCACATACTCCACATAGGACCCAGTATGCTTTAACTTGTTGAATTCTGCTATAATTTTAGCTTCTTTGAG
The DNA here is from genome assembly GCA_902706635.1 of Striga hermonthica. NCBI lineage: Eukaryota > Viridiplantae > Streptophyta > Magnoliopsida > Lamiales > Orobanchaceae > Striga > Striga hermonthica. The sequence goes on along the minus strand of CACSLK010027752.1, from coordinate 23,573,175 downwards.
TTCCTCAAATCTGGCAGATACAACTTCCACAAACTGTGTCTATTCTATATCAACTTGCCTCATGCTTAAATTCTGGAACCATAAAGCTGCTTTACCCTCTAAGTGCATAGAAGCTAGGGTGACCTTTTGTGCTTCAGAAACAGCAGGTACTAATTTAAAATAGCCATTGCATTTCAAAATCCATGCTCTTGGATTTGTCCCATCAAACCTGTGAAATTCTATTCTGGGGTTTGAACCCATGAAATGATTGTTGACAGGTTGCTCACTATTGTTTGTAAGCTTGATGAATTTCTGGTGCTGGTGGTGAGCTTGCATCCTCGGTTTTCCCAGTATTGATTCTTCCCCATCACTGCTTTTATCCCCGTGTGTGTTTAAAAGCTGCAGTTGTATAGAAGCTAAGGTGTTGGCCAGGTTTTCCAGTTTGCTATTGACATCTGCTTTTTGCTCTATGATTTCCATGTTGAAACCTTCCACTATCATTTTTAACTGTGAGTTGACAACATCCATTTTTTCTTGCATTTTCAATTCTGGTGCTTCTCTCTTGAGAGCTTCTGTTTGAAGCAATTGGTCTAATTTTTTGTTAAAATCTGACAGGTCTTTACTGCGAGTTCCTTCAGCCATCTTCCAAGGAAAGAGAAGCTCTGGATACGAAATGTAATAGTTAGGGAATTTTTTGTATTTTTTTTGTAATTTTTCATTGTACTGAAAGTATGAAATAGAGCTTGAGAAGAACAATGGGGGATTTAGAGTGAGAAAGATGAGGGAGAAGAGAATATCAGAGAGAGAGAGAGAGAGTAAAGAGATAGCATAATTTTCTTCATAACCGAAAATGTCATTTCCCTTTGGGTTAAACACAATAGCTTGTTTTTACCCTATGAGCCCACAAGCATAACAAACCATGTGAATAATACTCACATTTAATAAATTCCAAAACTAGAAAATGCAAATAACATAAAATATCTATTAAAATGTTGCTGCCACTTGTTATTCTTAACTTGAATTTGCTTTCACTTGATCAACGCAGGTGAGTGTCCCACGTGTCTCAATCTCGATCGTTCTTTCTTTTTCCCGACATAACCTTGCTTTTATCACTTTCTTCTCTCACTTCACTTGTGTCCCAATTCCCTTCTTCACCATCGCAGCTCAATCCCTCAGATTAAACCTTGCCCTCATTTTGCCTCAAGAAATTTACAACAAAATTCTGCATTATTTCAATCCACACGAGTCGTGTGACTCGTCTGCACCCAGATTTTGTCATTTTTTGTCCCGATTTTATTTTCAGCACCTTTCCGAGCATATTTCCTGCAAAACCGACGACAAATACACCTCTTATATAGATTAATTAATTCCTATGATAAACACGGCTAAATATCATACTCTATCACTCATAATCACTGATAATATAATGAAGGTCAAATATCATAATATATCAACATCCAGCTACAGTACAAATATCATGCCACAACTAGAACATGCTCCGGTATTGATCCGGCCAATCTTCTACCGAAACATCTCGGTATCTCTCCCAAAACATACACATAGACGGTAATGGAAAATCATCACACAGATTCACACGAATGAAGTGCTCGTAGGAACCAAGATGAGCTATGACGATCTCACGGTCAGGTCATGAAGTCGTGGATGCTGTGCGGAGCGGGAATACCGTCATACTGACTATGTTCATATTGTTATCATTGGGACCATAGTCTAACAACACAACAACTGCATGAAAAAGTGTAGCAATAGCAAAGACGTCTGCAATAAGCATCCATCCAATGCTCCCCTCCATAAAGACCGCTGTCCCATCTTATACAGTCGATTGCGGTGTCAACCCCATTCCAATAAAATGAAGCGTACAAATGTGTGTTGGCTGCAACCTCATTTGCAATATTATTTCTTACCAGTTGCCACATCTGTTGATCCCTATAAATGTAACTCGCAACCACCCGGAATCCGTAGTTTCCATCCGGCGTCACATCCAGATAACTTTGTACATAGCTGTGAACTATGTATAGATTCCTATGACAACGTCGGTATTTAAAGAAAGCAGTCTTGAAAGTATCTGTAATATGAGAATAATTTCACGTCACAATTTACATAATCGAATTTTTAAACAAAATTAGTCATCGTTCAGATAAAAAAATTAAAATTACATGTCGAATCTTGAGACGATAAGCTTGTCAGGCCACACGAAGAAGTGCTTGTACGACCCACCGAACGACTTCTTTTCTTGTACTCCCACATCCACGGAGCACACGAAGAAGTGCTCTTACGCCCCGACCGACTACTTGTTTTTGTGTACCCAGATTGCGATGGAGCACACGAAGAAGTTCATTTATGCCCCGCCTTACGACCTCCAACAGTGTACTCCCATCTCGATGGATCGCATTTTGTTGAATATTTCTTCTTCGGCCGACCTCTCTGATTTTCCTACATTTTAGGTTCTGTGTATCCCTGCTGATCAGGATGAAGTTGGGATTCGATGACATGGTTCAGGTACCGTACAGTCGCAGGATTGTCCGTTTCAACCTCCTCGGCAAGCCTCCAAAAATTATCATGATCAGTCCATCCACTCGCTGATGCACTCTGTTGGCATGTCCGTACCGAAATTTTAAAAAATTAAACAATATGCTCAATCAAAAATTCCCAAAATGAAGCAATACGTGGAGTAAAAAAAATTAAACAAAATTTATGAAAATTATATTCTTTACATGATGTTCCATAAATTTTTAATCTCGCAAGTATACCTGGCTCCGTCACCACTAGTGTGCTCCAGAATCTGGGGATATCATTGGGCGTAATCTCTCTACCTTCAGTGTGTGCCTCTCTTAGCTCACAGGCACAAGGAAGTCCATGAGTGTAATTTAGTGCACAATCGTAGCGATCTGAAACATCTTTGCCGAAGTCTCGCATCTTCTGAAGCTCATCATTCAATATATCCATACAGTAATGAGAGACCCGCAGTTTCAACCGCTCAAAAAGGAATCCCCTATATCCCGTACTCATCCTGAGTCTCAAAGACTACAGCGTCTCCCTGGTAATACATCACATAACATTTGACCTAATTCAAATTTATAATTAATGCATTAATAACAAACACAGTCTGATTGTATAACTTAAAGAATATACCTGACTTGAGTCATTTGAGACTCAATCTCCTTGTCAACCTTCTTCCAAACCGTGTCGAGCGAACTGGTTGACGTGTTAAGCCACCGCTTCAACGTAGCGTGGGAACTCTCCACCCTACATGACGTTGTGTTGTCAAAGTGTAAGACAGTGCCCGTCCACACTTTTACAAACTCCCCTTGTGCACTAGCCATGTCTTATCCACATAATCTGTAACACCCCGACTTTTTTAAACTATCAGAGTAAGCGACTTTCACAAATTTTCTGAATAAATAAATAAAATATTCATTTTGAGAAAACTGATTCGGGATGCTACCGTGAAAACTTGATTTTTCTGAAAACCGTTAAAATTTTAAACTGATAAATAAAAACGGTCATAATGTCTTATCCGACGAATGTCGGAACAAAAATTGAAAATTAGTACTGATAGTTTTAGCGGAAATCACTGCGTGGAAAAACATATATACATATATTCACAAATATCCTGAACTGCCCGCCAGCTCACTCCTCGTCCCCGACCTTGCAACATGAAAAACATGAAATACGTGGGGGCGTGAGCACTAAAACACTGTGCTCCGCAGAAAATCATACTAATGTAAACATTGAACATAATAACAACATCATGATCTTGGCATATACATAACCTCAACATGAAACCGGTAATAACATGAACATGAATCTGATATCGTCACGCAAACGTGACCCTGACCGTTACCTCATTTGCCGGCAAAAACTAATGTCGGACACCATGTGCACACTCTAGTGGGCAGACTAAGGCCACTAGAACCCAGAATGGACCGATGACCATTCCGAGCGGATACTAATAATACATACCTCAAACATGGTAGAGTAACTATAATCAATGTAGTACTTAGTCTGAGTCCCCACCTGAACTGCTGAAACTGAAGGTAGTGCTGATGCCTGATCAAACTGAAAATAATATAAACAATTACTACTAACTATGCTCAGACTGATAAATTAACTGATTAATTATGTTAAGATGCTTTACTGAACCTGTCATGATATTCGGACTTAATCGGTATAACTGAAACCGATTTAGTACGAAACTGAACTGATATAAATTTACTGAACTGAATTGGACCCGAAATTAACTGAAAAAGACCCTGAAATCAAGAACTGGGACTGAAACTGACAAATACTGACTGAATCGGTCCAGCCGGTCTGAACCGGTCTGGCCCGGACTGCCGGTCCGCTGAACTGGGCGGTCGGGCGCTGGCTCGGCCGGCGGCGTGCCAGGTGCAGCATACGCGGGC
>CACSLK010027752.1:23488952-23534737 GCA_902706635.1 Striga hermonthica | reverse complement strand
AGTTCTGTTTCTTGTGCTCCACTGATACAAGATCTAGATAGCTGTTTGAGAATACAGTAGAAGATCTTAAGGTATATACGGGATTCCAATCAAATCTATCATACATCCAAATCGGAGACCAAAACCAGCAAGTGACCATACCACGACGACCAGGACGACGAGTCGAAGAGATCGCCGTTGAGATCGCCGCCATCCGCAGCCGCATGCGCCGTCACGCGCCGCCGGAAGGAAGCAGTCGCTGGGACTTACACGCGCACGTGAGATCGCATGAGGCCTCCATTTTCCGATCGGTCAACGCCGTTGACTTTGCCGTGACGTCAGCTTTCTGGATTGGTCAAGTTTGTTCGATTCCGAGAAGATTTGATTTGCGGTCAACTGTTCGGGCCAGCCAGATCTACATAAATTTTAAGCAGTAAGTTTTCTTCATCAAACCTTTAGATCCGCTGCGCGTAGGTTTATGTTGAATGTTTGTCCGTGATTTGTGCATATCGAGATCCTCATATGTCCCAACAATTAGCCTGTTTAGTCATCAATGTTCTTTGTTGTTCATTTAGTCTATATATGTCTAATTCTTTTAATATGTTCTTATTTTTAAATTTTAGTAGTTAATGTTAATGAAAAAAAAAATATTAAAAATCATAGATGACGGAGAAACATTTGAGAATGAGATTCAATTATATAATTCCTTTCCAAATATATACACAATTAGTTACTTAACTTATTTACATTACATATATTATTTTTTTTCTTTTTCCTTTAATGGCGGGCTGGCCCGCGGCCCGCCCGCCCCGCCAAAGCCTGCGGCCCGCACGGGCCAGCCAGTTTAGGGTCGCCATTTGGCGGGCCTATAAAATGCCAATCTAACCCGTCTATTTTGCGGGGCGAGGCAGGCCAGCCCACGGGCCTAGGCCCGTATTGACAAGTCTTAGTACTCTGCTTGCAAGAGCATCTGGATCAACAAGTAACTTGCACAACTGCTTAGCAATAAGAGATTCATTAAAAGCTTTGACATCTTGGAATCCCAGCCCCCCATGCTCTTTCTTAGTTTGAGTTTACTCCAAGCTACCCATGGAATTCCCTTCTGCCCCTCAACATGATTACCCCACCAAAATTTACAGCATTTTTTTGAAATTTACTCACACATGCCACTTGGTAACACAAAGCAAGACATGGTATATACAGGTAAAGCATTAATAACTGCTTTGATAAGGATTTCTTTACCTGCAATTGTTAACCACCTATTCCTCCAACTTTGTATTCTGTTCTTCACCATACGAGAAGTGCATGAGGGATGCTGTGGCGATCATAGCAAAGCCGGAGCCATGGTCGCAAAAATCTTAAGAGCAGGTTACTTCTGGCCGACAATCAAGATGGATGCTAAAGAAATGGCCAGAAAATGTATGTAGTGCCAGAAGCACGGCCCGCTCATACACCAACCAGCGGAGACGATGATTACAATGAGCGCACCGATTTTCTTTGCGCAATGGGGAATTGACCTGGTGGGGCCAATGCCGCAGGCAGCGGGGCAGCGAAAATTCTTTATTGTGGCGGTCGACTACTTTACTAAATGGGTGGAAGCTGAGCCGTTGGCCAAAATTACAGAAGAAAAAGTGATCCAGTTCCTGTACAATAACATCTGATGTCAATTTGGGGTCCCTAAAATCCTGATATCTGATAATGGAACTCAATTCAACGGTAAGCGGGTAAGAGCATGGTGCGAGGAAATGGGTATCGAGCAACACTTTGCCTCTGTCGCCCACCCACAGGCCAATGGGCAGGTAGAGGTGACCAACAGGATCATCCTAAACAGACTAAAAACAAGACTGGAGAAAGCTTCAGGGGCGTGGGTGGACGAGCTAACATCCGTGCTCTGGGCGTATAGGACCACTCCAAGGTCGACTACCGGCGAAACGCCCTTTAGCCTGGTGTATGGGATGGAAAAGCTTTTACCAGTTGAGTTAGAGTTACAATCCCAACGATCGAACACTTATAACCAGGAGCAAAATGAGGAACTCATGCTGACCGACCTAGACACTATTGAAGAACTCAGAGGGCAAGCTTTGACCAGAGTAGAGGCATACAAACAACGGATGAGGGCAGCACATGACAGGAAAGTGAAGATCCGCCGTTTCCAGGTGGGAGACCTGGTGTGGAAGAGGGTAGATGTGCTCACACATGTGGGAAAGTTGGAACCCAATTGGGAAGGACCGTACTTGTTCGAAAAGGTGCATGCAGGAGGAGCGTACTCGCTGAAGGACGCTGAAGGAAGATCACTGGCTAGGTCGTGGAATGTAGCCAATCTGAAAAAATATTATGTGTAAAACTTTTTCCATATTCGAGCAGTTGAATCGTTGTAATCCTCGTACGGGAAGTTATCAAAATGGTCGATTTCGATATGGACATGTTTTTGCCAGCATTATTAACTTGTCACAAATATGATTACATACGAGCTTCATTTGGTGCATTCAATGACACTATACATACCTTATATGATCACAACACGATGCTCACAAAGAACACCGACCACCCACGCGATCTTTCTCCCCAAAGAAGACCAAAGTCCTTCGTTTATGGAACACCCCGATCAAGGGGTGGGCGAAGGTCGCTTGTTTTCGGTACACTCTAAGGGGTGGGCATGTGGTCGACAATGTCCACGCCTCCGGGCTGGACGACCACAATGTTTTCGGAACATCCCCTAGGGTTGGCAAGTGACAAGACCAAAGTCCTTCGTTTATGGAACACCCCGATCAAGGGGTGGGTGAAGGTCGCTTATTTTTGGTACACTCTAAGGGGTGGGCATGTGGTCGACAACATCCACGCCTCCGGGCTGGACGACCACAATGTTTTCAGAACATCCCCTAGTGTGGGCAAGTGACAAGACCAAAGTCCTTCGTTTATGGAACACCCCGATCAAGGGGTGGGCGAAGGTGACTTATTTTCGGTACACTCTAAGGGGTGGGCATATGGTCGACAACGTCCACGCCTCCGGGCTGGACGACCACAATGTTTTCGGAACATCCCCTAGGGTGGGAAAGTGACAAGACCAAAGTCCTTCGTTTATGGAACACCCCGATCAAGGGGTGGGCGAAGGTCGCTTGTTTTCAGTACACTCTAAGGGGTGGGCATGTGGTCGACAACGTCCATGCCTTCGGGCTGGACGACCACAATGTTTTCGGAACATCCCCTAGGGTGGGAAAGTGACAAGACCAAAGCCCTTCATTTATGGAACACCCCGATCAAGGGGTGGGCGAAGGTCGCTTGTTTTCGGTACACTCTAAGGGGTGGGCATGTGGTCGACAATGTCCACGCCCCCGGGCTGGACGACCACAATGTTTTCGGAACATCCCCTAGGGTGGGCAAGTGACAAGACCAAAGTCCTTCATTTATAGAACACCCCCATCAAGGGGTGGGCGAAGGTCGCTTGTTTTCGGTACACTCTAAGGGGTGGGCATGTGGTCGACAACGTCCACGCCTCCGGGCTGGACGACCATAATGTTTTCGGAACATCCCCTAGGATGGGCAAGTGACAAGACCAAAGTCCTTAACAAGGAGCACACTTCAACATATTGGGCGATGATTAATTGGGCGACAATTAATGGCGTTGTGTTACTATGGTTCATACAGATTTAAGAGCAGCAAGTGACGATTATGGTTTATCATATGAGGGGACGACGATTAATTGCGTATAGTCAAGGACATCAAGAAATCATAAGGAGCACATATCAACATATCTACAAGAAATCATAATACAGAGCAACACAAGAAACGGAAAGTAAAAGCATCACACAACACGAAGAAGAGGAAATTAAGGTTTTCATTCCATGACAAATACAAGATTACAAACCGAATTAAAAAAGACATGAAGATACATAGCCAAAACACTAAAAAACTATTTAGGAGGAGCAGCGGTGGATGGAGCAACGCCGGTCGACTGCGCGGCGGTGGTGGAGGACGTAATCGATGACGCGGTAGCAGATGATTATGCGACGGAAGTCGACTAGGCAGAGGAGGCAGATGACATGGCAACAGCAGTCGAGGGAGTGTTTGCAACTGACGAGGCAAATGCAGCAAACCCCAATTGAGCCACCATGGTCGACTCGACGGCCGCAAAGGAGGCGGAAACAGGGGTGGTCGAATGAGCGATAGCAGAGGCTGACGGATTGGAGGTGGACGATGGAGCATTGGTGGTCAGAGGCTGAGGAGGAAGGATGGCCACTGAGAGACGAACCAGGGGGGCCTCGCCACGCTTAGGCAGGTCGAATGAGCTCTTCAAAGAGGGATCCCCCGCTAAGGTCCTCTCCAAAGACGCGGCCCACCAAGGATGTTCGGCGGGCAGAGTGGGGTCATGGGTGAAGCTAGAAGGAGCAGAGGGAATTGCCTCCCATGTTTTGTCCTGGTCAAGCTCGCCAGTGAATCCCATCTCCTTCAGCTAGCGCTCGACCTCCTCCATGCTATAGGTGTAGAAGTCCATCCCCATCTCAGCAGCCTCTTTGAGAAAAGCCGTCGAGCATAAATAGTCTTTGATCAACTGCTCCCGATAAGCCTTGAGGAAATTTTGACCGACTTGGGTCTTCCACAAGGCTCGACGGGACTGCTCGATCGCAGTAATAGCAGCGGCCTCGACTTCCTTCTTTCGACCAGCCCGCTCTACCTCAAGAGCCTTATCTTTGCCCTGTAACGCATCCTTATACCGCTGCTCATCTTTTTTCAGCTGCTCTGCCAAGGCGTAGTGCGTCTTGAGCAGGTCCTCGTTTTCAGCCCTCAGCCTTCTATTCTCCTCCTCGAGACTCCTATTGTCTCCCTCAAGCACGGGAATCGGGCGACCAGTGCCATTCATCGTTTCCTCGAGAAGAGGCACGATGGAGACCAGAGTCTGTGAAAAGAATAAAAATAAGTACAACGCGAGGCAGGACGCTCGAAGATAATGGTAAGAAGGAAATGTACCTGCGTCACTGCACGAACGGCATACTCGGCCTGATTACGACGATTCACCCCTCAGCGATGTGTATCGTCGAACGGTAGGAAGCTCATCAGCCGAGACACGGTCTCTCGGGGGCCAGTGGACACAAGTGAAAGAGAAGAATATGAGGGAAGAGAATTCCCCGAAGAAGCAGCATCGAGCTGTGGTAGCTTGGGGGAAGGCAGAGGGTTAGTGGAGTGGGGACCAGTCCCCTCGATTCGGGGACGTTTCTTGGAGACTTCACCCTCTTTTGTCGAGTGGGTGGGATGACGCTCGACTTGCCTGGGAGGAGGAGAAGGAGCCCGTTGCTTGCTCGAATGGGAGGAGGAACCAACACCAGACTTCTCTGGTCGAGAGGCACCGTCTTTAGTCGATGATTGGCCCTTGGCCCTCTCGACGTTGGCGGGCGTGTCCTTGTGAGCGGACCTCCTATCACTAGATTTCTTCAAGTCCGGCTTATGCAAAAATCCCTCTGCACGACTAATAGAGTTAGTTAGAAGTTGATCAATAGCATCAAACAAATCTAAGGCATGATGACGACTCGAGCACCTGCTCGAGCTGCCTTATTAACTTCAGCAAGTTTGGGGTCAACGCGGATCTGGAGAATGGTCTCGGCGAGAGGGGGTGAAAACGCCTTATGAGTCAAAATTCCACAATAGTGGAGGAGGTTATCATTTTCGAGCAAAGGAGTAGAAGCAACGGGATTGGAGTTCCACACTTGTATGCGTCGGTCAAAAAGAGGGTTAGCAGCAGGGCGAGCAGGTTTTATGGGCACCTCGGTGAGCCAAGGGATGGGTGCCCAAGGGTAAGGCTGCGGAGGGCATATATACACAAACTGGTCTTTCCACCTCGGCACATTGGATGGTCGATCAGTGATAAAACAGGCTTTATTTCGGCTTTTCAAATAGAGGTCGTCTGACTGTTTGGAAGCAAAATAGCAGTATACAAAAAAGTCTAAATCTACTCTACCCATGCGGACTATGGACAAAATAATGAAGGACGCTAATGTCCTAAAAGCGTTGGGGTGATTTGGTTGAGAAGCAGACCGTATAGACCGCACAGGTCGAGCAAGGCCGGGCAGATGGGGAAACGGAGGCCTAGGTCGAAATGGGCACAGAAAAAAGTGTAATAACCCTCAGGAGGGTTATCGAATGTATCATCGTCATCAGGAGTGCGAGCGGCCCCAGGATGGCCAATCGCATCAAAGTCGAGACGGGAAGCGCTCGTAGACGGTTTAGAGGGTTTGGACCGTTTGGATGGCTTAGGATGAGGGGAGTGAGAGGGCATAGTCGAAGAAATGGGAACGCGAGCAGACAGCGGGACATGGTCTTGAGGATCATCCTCGTCTTTAATCTCGTCATTCAGGCCGATAGCTCGACGAGTACGCTCGGCAGAAGGAGAAGTAGGGCAGCTGGTGACCTGGTCTTCAGGTTGGTCGATAAGATAGGTGGAGGGAGAGAGAGCAGTGGTTGTAGGGCTGTCGCTGGTCGTCGCAGGGGGAAGGACGGAAATGGGCTCAGGCTGAAGAATTTCTTGCACTGAATCGCTCGATAAACTGAGAGTTGCGGAAGAGGAAGGAGAGGTCAGGTCCTTGCCACTGTGCCGATCATTTTCGCTCGAAGTAGCGGAATCTGAAAAAAGGGGGAAGAAAAGAAAAAGAAGAAAAATTTCAATTAATAAGAAAACAAGAGAGAAGAAGAAGAAGAGGAAAAATACGGCACAGTGGGAGAACATAAATTGGAAGAACAAAACGCGAGGGGAAGAGAGAGGGGAAAGAAAGGTAAAACCAAAAATTCGAAGAGAAGAGGGTGGACACAAAAATTAAAAGACTGATAAACATAAATAGAAGGTCAAAGAAGACTTACTCATGGTGAACGATGTTCTGTCGGCTGGAAGATCGAGGAATGTTAAGTTGCAGGAGAGCACGAATTGCAGAAAGCCCTAATGCGATGGAATGCGAAAGTGAAGAAAAGGAAAAAATTTCCCTAAGTGTGGGTATTTATAAGGACGAAAAATAAACAGGAGAAATTGCCAACCGCAGGATCATAAAGAGTGAAGGGCTGCGATCAGAGGGCAAATGAACGGGCGCATAGTTTCGAGTCGTAGGATTAAAGTAGAAAATCCAACGGTAGGGAAAGGAGATACGCGGAAACAGGACGAGATTCGAGGCAACACGGGTCACGAGGTCATCATGACCTCTGACAGGTGAAAGGACGCATTCCAAAAGGGCGGACAAGTGGCAAGATTCGAAATTCAAAAGACGCAAAATAGTGGTTAGGGGAAAGAATAGACGCACAAGAGAGGAGAATGCACTAGATGGTCGAAACAGGTGGAGTGGAATCTCGGCGACATAGACAAGCCTTACTCTTAGATCGAGTCGTTCAGACTCGACCAGAGTGGGGGGACTAGATGATATGGGATATTGTATACTAGACCGGTTCGCCAGGACAACCAGAGAAAATAGGTCGGACCGCCGGATTACCTGAGTTAGGAAAGATCGGGTAACCGGGTCGTGAAAGACCAGGCACTAGCAATAAAGGAGCAGAGAGCAGACAGCAGAGATCGAACGTGGTCGACAGATACGGACCACCATGAGTGGTCGGATAAGGCGTGGTCGCAGAAGATTGGTCGAATATCAGAAGTACACGAGGGAATCTTCAGCACGTGAAAGGACGGACGCGTGGCGCACTGTGACTGGCTACATAGCTGCAACGGACTCTGACATTCTCTGACAAAGAGGACGCAGCTCCTGACACTAAAGATAGTGGAGGCGCGCGGCCGTACGGACGAGCAGAAGACAGTTGGCCGAACTCGCCTTGCTCGCGCGTGCAGCTCAGGTAACTCGCCCTTATAAATAAGGGTGAGAATCCTTATTTTCAGTATAATCACATATACCCTTATACTTTTTCATACACTGATATTATCTCTCAAGATCTGACTTGAGCGTTGGAGGCTCTTCACTGGAAAACACCTCCGGTGTGGGAGTTTCGTGCAGGTTCCGTGTTCAACCGGCAAGGAGAGCAGGCTTAAGGCGATTTCCAGTCGGTCAGGGTGCGAGACTTGTATTATATACTCTTGCTAGTGCCTTAGCCTATGTGAAATTCTAAGTCAGAATTTGTTTTTTAGACTGAATTCTCTGGTAAAATCCTGAATCAAACACCAACCCTGACTGGGTGTACCACGAGTGGTGGTCGAGTATGTACGCCCGTGCTGAGAGACGAGCGGTCGATCGTTGACTGACACGCAAGCTACAACTGCCATTATCGGACACACGGAACTCCCAGGCTATAATGATTGGCTAAACCTTGACCTTACGGCTGGTCTCTAAACAGGTGCACGTGAGCATCCTGGCACCCCGCATATGCAGTGCCTGCGAGCGTGTCGCCTCTCGGAGGACAGTGCATTAGAAATTCAAACTCTATTTTATTTTTCTTTTGGATGGTTTGACCACCAAGAGTTCCAAGCTCCATCGAACCTCGTTTGCATCCTTGATCGATAGTTTTGATAAGGAAGTGTAGTCAATGAGTTTCCTATGCCTATGCGAGGATTCCTCTATGGGGCGGGATAGGGGATTTATATTTCCAGCAAACAGAGCCATGAGAGACTACGTTTGTATCGTAGAATCGTGTGTTGTAAGTATGAGTATATCAAGGCTATACTGCGTGCGTGGTTGCATAGTTACCGTGAAAATCGCTTCGGCAAGAAGTCACGGGTGTTCAAGATTGTGGGTAAGTTTTCGGTGTGACCCGGGCACCATGCTGAAACTCTGCTCCACGTGTCGACCACAATTGTTTGACCGATGATCTCACAGTCGAGGCACTATGAGATCTATTGAGGTTGTGTGTGCATGTTGTGTGTTTCGTTTTGCGATTTCTCACCATGAGTGGGCCATTTCGTGTTTTTGTGAATCGAGCGAGTACCTTGATGGTATCATTCGAGTTTTTTTTTCGTATGACTAGTGGTGTGGTATATTTTGATTTGGGGTAAATGAGGATCCGCTGTCGTGTGCGGTTAGTCCTTTGAAATCCTTGCTCGAGTCGAGGACTTGGCTTATCGGCTAGCTTTACCACCGGATTTGTCAAGGGTGCATGTTGTGTCTCATGTCTCGATGTTGTGTAGATGTGTGCATGACCCGGACCACGTGGTGGACTCCGGCGAACTACGGGTCGAGCGAGAGCTTACCTATGAGGAAGTACCGGTGGCCATTTTGGACCAGAGTGTCTATCGGTTGAGGAACCGGGCAGTGAACTTTGTGAAGGTGCAGTGGAGCCGACATGATGAGTCCGAGGCGACTTGGGAGAAGGAGGTCGAGCTTAGGAGGAATTATCCGAACTTCACGTTTTGAGTTAATCTATGTGTTAGTGTGCTTTCTAGTTGTTTTGTTTTCGAATTCCGGGGACGGAATTCAATAAAGGTGGGTAGACTGTAGCGCCCAGTTCGAATATTAGATTTTTATGAGTTCATTTTAATTAATGGAATTTTATTTTATCATTTATATGCTTTGATTATGTGATTACATATTATGTTATTATGTGGATAATATACAACTAGTTTGAATTATTTTACCGATCACTGTTTGAATTTTCAGTTTAATCGCATAAGCCGAATTTTTGTTTGGTTGAATTCATTTTAGAACCGTTGTGACGTGAGCTTTGAAACGATTCAATCAGACCTTAAGATAATTATATCATCATCTCTTTAATTTTATTTTCATCCATCTTAACCAAAAGAGTTAAAATCAAATTTTAGTCACATTTTCAGTTTTACGGTAATCGTTCGTTTTAAGTCCGAATTTGGTTCCATAAATTTTGTTATTCTCATTTTCTTAGCATGTTCCAAGATAGCTCCTAATAAGTAATATTTTTCATCTATTTTGTGCATAAAACAGAATCAAGGAAGTTCACAACCATCCATAAAAGTGACATTAATTTACTTAGTCACATGTCACAAATTAAATTATTGCAATCCCTTTTGTTCTCTTCCATGGCACATGGTCGGTTGTTCAACACCTTCACTACTTTTTTTGTCCTCTTTTATCACATGCATGTCAACTCTTACACATGATATGAGATTCCAAGACAAACAACCACCAAATACACTAATCATCAAAATTATTTTAGTCCATATTTTGTAAGACATGTCCCCACATGCTCCTAAGTTTTTAACCCACCACTTTGTGGTTTATTAAGCCTCTCACCAGCCATTTCTCATGCCATTTTCTCAGACTTTTCTCCATCAAAGACTTAGAAAAATTCGTTCTTAAACTCTCCCTCAAAAACATGAAAATCGAGAGTGAAACTATTGTGCTATTGAGTGCATGTTTAATTTGTTCTTGAGTTCAATCCAACTATAATTCCTAGTACCAGCAAGTTTGCATTCTTTTATCATCCTACACTCATAAAAGAAGAGATTAGTATAAACAAGTTCAAGGATACAAGCTAAAAGGGCCAGCTATACGAGTTCAAACAACAACCGAGAGCACCGAGCAATACCCCTTTTCATTTCTCCTCATTATCGTTTTTCTTTAAGGAGGTAAGGTGCCTCTTTTATGACATCAAGTAATTATTTTATGAAAGTGTGTTCTTAATATGAATTGTGGTTCGTCTTGTTACCTTTCTCTAGGATTTAGAATTTCGATAATCCGATTAATATTGATTGAGTTATGATTTTTACAAATTTATCATACAAGCAGTTTTTCTGGACCCGGCAGTATGAGTTTATATAATGTTTGGCCTGTTTACGATGTCATAATGTGATATAGTGAATTTATTGTCTTCATCAAAGTTATATGGCTGTTGATTAAATTTCTAATGAGATAGAATTCATGTTAAGGTGATATCTATAGCTCGAGTTGTGTTCATATGATTTTAGATATACATGAAGTAGGATTTTACACTTCGGCAGAAAATTGATTCTAAATGTTAGTAGCTTTTACACCATTTTAAAGACCTTATCTACTTTTGTGTTCTAAGTAAAAGTTGTAGGTCTATCTCTAAGATTTCGAAGCATACCAGAATATTGTAATTTAAAGGTCTGTAACATGATTTAGAGGACAAATACTGAGGTGCTGTTTATATAAAAATTTTGTCTTGGGCAGATTTTATAAATCAAATATTTTGTGTCCACACTAATTTATATAGTGATTATTTGCCAATGTAATCTTCCGAAAAGTTGTAGAAATTTGAGTTAGCTATCACGTAGTTTTTGAATCTCATTAAAATCATATTTGTAGCTCCAGTTATCAAACAATTACTGAAGTCTGGTCGGTTACAAGTTCTCAATTTTTGGCTGCTACTCAGTTTTGAATGATTGATGATTTAATTCTTAGTAAAAGACCTTAATTGCTTTTTGTGTCTTCACAAGAACTGTAGATGAATGTCTTAGGATTCTAGTGCAACGTGAATCATATTCATCCGAGTTTTATACTGAAAGTTATGTTGATTTCAAAAATACTGACCGGGTTAAGATTTGAAAAACGTACGTGGTATTTTTGGAAATGGGATTTACTTGATTAAATACTTATGTGAGCTTAGTTGGACTAAGTGATTCTTATGATAATTTGTTCATATGTAGAATAGTCATTTATAGGACTATTTTAATAAATGTAGGTGCTTGACGAGCCGAGCTCGCCGCCTACCCGTTATTGTTGTGCATTCGCTTGTTAGCGTCCAGGTGGGTTTACTTATAAAATTTGCTATGTCGTATGTATTATAATTAATGTTGGGTTGGTATTATCTAAGTATGCATGTAAACCATGTAGCCTATCGGCGTGAGCCGATTCGGCCGTCGGTACGGTTGTTCCCGTCGATGTAATACGGTTACCCTTGCGAGGTAAGTCCCTTAAGACCTAATGAAAGGCCGTGTCTGTAGCGTGGCACGTACCCCCACTGTTAGGGTAATAAATCCCCTTTCCATGGCTAATGAAAGATGTGTACACAGGGGTAATATATTGTGATATGATATGGGGATGTGACAGGTAATTGATTTATGCTCATACTGCGACCATGCCTTCTTTACATTATTCATTATTGTGCTATACGTGCATAGTGGTGAGCACCTCGTTTTCATCTTGTGCTCATCCCCACCTGCTCTTCACGGATGCAGGTTAAGCAGGTGATGGGTGACGAGGTGAGACGAGTGGGTCGATCTATTGATTATGCCTATATATTTCGCTTCCGTTAGAATAAATGGGGTCTTGTTGAACCTTTTATGTGTAGGCTTGTGAAAATTTTATTAAAAACTTATGACTTGTTTTGATGTTGAGAATACTTGATAGACCCTTGTTTATGATGTTTGGTTTTTATGAGGTTTGAATATTTGAGTATTTTGTCATGTGATATGATTTGGGTTAATGAAAAACTTGTGAAAACTGGGTAATGAATCCCCATGGACCCAGATAAGACTTGGGTTATGAAAAATGTTATTTAACACCCGTTAGATTTCGAAAATGATCTCAAAGAAAATTATTTACTGATTTTTGGGAAGTCTGGAATTTCTTTAAAATCAAAGTGGGGTGTTACACCAGCCTTATACTTGTCTCTAACAAAGTTGCAGTCGGTTTCCAAGTGTTTAGTTCTTTCATGAAAGACTGGATTGGCAGTGATTTGGAGAGCTTCCCTATTATCACACCATAAAGGAAAAGGCTGCTTTAAAACCACTCCAAGATCCTTAGCGATATAAGAAATCCAAAGCAATTTTGAAACCAGAGAACTCTTGGCCCTATATTCTGCTTCTACTGAAGAATTGGAGATGGTATGTTGTTTCTTACTTCTCCAAGGGATCAAACAATCACCCAAAAACACACAATACCCAGTGATAGACCTTCTTGTGTCCTTACAAGATGCCCAGTCAGCATCACTGTAAGAAGCAACAGACCATACATCATCTTGAGGAAAGTACATCCCAAGTGAGCTAGTGCCTTTAAGATATCTCAAAATAGGTCCAGCTGCCTCCCAATGGCTGGTGTAGGGTGCACTCACAAATTGACTGAGTTGCTGCACTGAGTAAGTGACATCAAGAATAGTCATATTCAAGTACAACAGCCTTCCAATGATGCTCCAATGGGGTCCCATCTTCAATCTGCAGCTTAAGACCATGGGGCAAAGGAGATGGAGCCATTTTACAACTGAGCATAATCATGTCTAATATGAGGTCAAGAACATACTTTTTTTGGAATAAAAATACCCCATGTGCAGATTTCTCAATCTCAATCCCAAGGAAGTACTTAGCAATGCCCAGATCCTTGATTGTAAAGGCCTTGTCCAAAAAACATTGTAAATTTGATAGTAAACCAGCATTAGAACCTGTGAATAGAATGTCATCTACATATACCAACAATGCAATGAAATAGGTCTCTCCTTTCATGGTAAATAAGCAACTGTCATGAGCAGACTGCAGCAACCCAAAAGAGGACAAAGTCTTACACAACTCATTATTCCATTCCCTTGAGGCTTGTTTGAGGCCATACAAACTCCTAACAAGTTTGCTAACCTCACCCTTCTGTGCTTTGGTGTAACCTTGTGGTGGTGCTATATAAACCTCCTCAGCAAGATTTCCATGCCGAAATGCATTATTTATGTCTAACTGATGCAGCTCCCATCCATGCATAGTAGCCATAGCAACAAACATCCTTACTGTAACAAGCTTTGCCACTGGTGAAAAAACAACAAAGTAGTCCGCTCCCTCAGTTTGATTGTATCCCTTAGCTACCAACCGAGCTTTGTATCTCTCAACACTCCCACCTACCTTTCTTTTGATTTTAAATACCCAATTTGAGCCTATGGCTCTCTTTCCTACTGGCAGAGTAGTAAGCACCCATGTATGATTAGCTTCTAGGGTAGCCAACTCCCATTCTATAGCCTCAACCGATGAACTCTTACATGCTTCTCCATAGTGTGCAGGCTCCCTTGTTAATGACATATTACCCATGAAAGCCACTAAAGAACTGTTATCCAGTGTGCCTGCTTGTGAAACTAGGTAACAAACATAGTCTTGCTGCCATTTTGGTGGTTCCCTAATCATGTGGCTCATTCTCAGTGATACATGTTCTTCCTCTTCAGCAGGGGATGAACTTTGTTGAGACTCTTCTTCAGATTCTATTGAAGATGTTCCCTTATCAATAGGGACAGGCGGTGGGGTTTCTTAAGCACTTCCTTTTTCTGAAATGGAAACTCATCCTAAAAAAGCACCACATCTCTTGCCACAAAAAGCCTTTCTTCCTCAAAATAATATAATTGAAATCCCTTCTTGCAAATGGCATACCCAACAAACACTGATCTAATCCCTCTTCGTGCAAATTTAGACTTAGTTGGAATTGTAGAGGCTGCATATGCTAAACATCCAAAGGGTTTCAGCCTTTCATAATCAGGACCCTTCTTATAAAACCTCTCAAATGGAGTCTTCCAACCCAGCATAGAGCTTGGCACTCTATTAATAAAAAAAAGGCAGCTGCTAAGACAGACAAAGGCCAAAATTGAATAGACAAGTGTGACTGAAACATCAAACTCCGGGCCACCTCAAGTAAATGAATGTGTTTTCTTTCTACTACACAATTTTGTTGAGGTGTGTAGACACAAATTGTTTCATGTAAGATACCTTTATGATGGAAAAAGGCCTGTAGCTCTTTATCTAGGAATTCGCTCCTATTGTTTGACCTCATGTAACGCCCCACTTTTATTTGACAAAAGTCAAGAACTTTTCAAAAAGTCAACGAATTTTTTTTAATTCTTTCCATAAATCACATGGCGTTACTCGACATCTAATCAATATTTACGAAATATCAATTACTCACAAGTAATTTAAACATCATCAAATATCTTGATTCAAATTGAAACCACCCTCACAGGGTTTTAAACAATGTTTCAAATTCAATCATTAGCAATTGAGGCATCTCCCCAAACCAGTGTTTAAATTTCTCAAATCGTAAATAATCCAGAGTTCGAAATTCCAAGGTCATAATTACCCAGAATCATAATCATGCAAATAAAACCCAAGGTTTAAATGCAATATAAATCCAGTGTTCACCATAACGAAAAAATTAATCATAATATATAGCAAAGCGAGAGCTACATATTAAGGTCCGATTAGACGACCGACCACCACTCGTCTCTCGCTGCCATGCAGCCGCCGGCTCAACATACATCCATGAAGAGCACGTGGGGATGAGCACAGATGGAATCCGTTGTGCTCACCACTATGCGCATGAACAACTATAATAATTGAGTACATAAAGTAAATATGGCATGGTCACAAGTATGAACATAGACACAATAGTTCACATCTCTTATCCATAATCAACAATCAGCCTCATGTACACACCTATCCGAATAGACTACATTTGGTCCACGTATCATCTCCCCACGGGAAATCTAACGTTGCCAAAGTAGGAGAGTCATCCGTCAACCCCGAGGGTTTTAGACGGGAAATCCATTGTCAACCCCGAGGGTATTAGACAGGTCTGCCAACCCCGAGGGTTTTAGGCAGGAAATCCATCACAAGAGGAGATTACCCACTCGGGGTATGTTCAATAACAACGGGGATACATTTGACGGCCGGTACATCTCACGCCGAAAATTACACATACACATTTCATACTTTGATCATACCCAAGTAAGTAAACATATTCACAGTTCAAGGCATAGACAATTTAAATAACACCCACATAAATAAAACATTTATTGCTCATGGCATAGATATTTTGAATAAAACCCACCTGGCCTCCAAAGAATAGAGAAATCAAAGAAATCGGGTAAGCAGACCGAGAATACAACTCGTCAAACACCTACGATTATTAAAACAGCCTATAAACATCTATCCGACACCATGATAATCTAATTAAGGCACGTAACACCATCAACACATAACAAACTCAGCCCATATAAGTCACATAAGCAAATACTTAAAAAGAATTTCCATTTTAAAGAACATAACAAAAGATTTTCGAAACTTAACCCGAGCAGTGATTTTGAAAACAACACATCTTGCAGTATATAAGTCGAATATACAGGATGCGGGTTGAATATGAATCCTAAGACATTCCTTTAAAGATTCCAAAACTCACTCAATCTTAACTCATATATCTCCAACTTTTGAAAAATCATATAAAATCAACCAAAAGTCTAAACTGCATGATTTTAACTTCTAATGAAAGCTTATAACATGTACTACAAGTTTCATGATGTTTATATTTTCACATAACCACATTAGGATGTGTTGATATCTAAATATGACCAACAACGTGTTCGAACTGCACACTGTGATGTGTGCTCTGTTCGGTCTGTAGAAATAGTTTTTATGTGTGTGATTCGGTCTAATTTATTGGTCTGAATGCTCAAACTATCTGTGACTTATAAGATAATTAATGAGAGAATTTACTCATTGCATTAAATGATGTCCTCCCCTCCCTTATATAGGAAGTTTAGGGACTTTTACATTTTACATTTTCCCTTTTAGGGGATTTTTGTATTTCTTTAGCAAGATATTTCAAGATATTAGTCATTCCCCATTAAATGCTAATTGTACTATACAATCTATCATAAATATAAATCGCCCGTCCGGATTGCGCCACGTGTCTCGACTGATGGCGTGCAATTGGATTAGCCGTCACGAAAGATTTCCGCATTTAATGCCACTGGTACGGCTGATATTAGTAATGATGAAGGTAAATCATCCACTTGAACTTACGTTCATCCCTTAACCCATCCGACCTTCTCTCAGTCGATTCACTCGTTCTCGTAACGGGGACAAAATATAACCGTTCGGTCTATACCACCAACAAAGACCCCCTGATTCGGGCATCACGTTAGGTATAATCGCCGGTCGTGGTGTCTGGATCCACTTATCGCGACGGACCGAACGATCCCATTTACTTCCATTCTCCTGACCGACCTCCATAACTTACCAATTGGCACGCCGATCCTGTAACGGTTACCTTCTCATGAAAAGGCACGTCTCGTTCACAAGTGGTTTCGACAATAACTGCTATTTCACACGTGTCATCTTGTTATTGGCAGCTCCTGCATTAATGGCGTAAGCAAATTGCTTCTTCTGACACGTTGTATCGTACCTTAATCATTGTATCTCTTCATTCCCCTTTTGGACAGTATAAATATGTCCATTCCCCTTTTAAAAACTTCCACGCTAATCCTTTCATCCAAAATTACTCCAACTTTTCCCTATTCCACAACCCGATCAGCCCGTACAATCGTTCGGTTTTCCCCTTACCTATGTTTCATTATTCGTTGGGAAGGTAATTCTTCTTTTCCCTTCTTTTCCATATTTCTTCTATTTTTGGTCAACATGAGTGCCGAGGCCGCGTTTCAAGAGCTACAATGAGGAACAGTATGAGGAGGCTTTACTAGGCGACACGACGGGTAGGATTAGACTTCCGCTTCAGACGGAGAGTCTGGATGAGGATCACCGGATAGAACAAGAAGTCATATCCGTTCCAAGTGGTTACAGGCACCGTCCGTATCGCGAATGGCCATCAACGAGCATCTTCAGATTGGCTCAAATCGCCACCGACATGACGGATGACAAAGTGGTCAAGGTCCGGACATCCATCCAGCTCCCTCGTGACATCAAGATGTTCCACACTACAGTCGGGAATGGGTTCATTGTCTGCCGCCCAGCTATGTCAGCGTGTTTGAGCGTTCGATTGCTTTTGGGGTCCGTTTTCCGCTTCCCCATATCCTGACAGAGTATCTGAGAGACTGGGGGATCAGTTTTAGCCAGGTTTCTCCGATCGCCTGGCTGAAAATTATTAGTCTGCTCATGTTGTTCAGTCATCAAGGTTGGGAAGTGCCGACAACGGATGACATACGCGCACTTTTCCTGATGAAAGAGACGAGGAAGAAATCTGTACAATTCTCCATATCCGTCTGGGACCCGAGGTTTAGAGATCTCATTACCAAAGTCCGAGAGACGATCAACAAATATAGATCTTCTTGGTTTTCGGTCGGACGCGGTTGGTAGACACCGAAATCACCGGATGATCTGGGAGCCTCTAAATTTTTAAATGTTCCGACGAGATTCATTGTAAAGATTTGTGAGTTTATGCTTTCTTTTTCTCGTTCGTTTCTCTTAATGTTCAGTTATTTTTGTCCGACCTAACAGGTCAAGTTTGTTGTTTCAGCCAATCCTTCGCTCGTTCTCGAGTTAAGAAAGTCGTTCTTTCTACAACTGACTGAGCTGCTGAAAAACAGAAAGGAAGGCGAACGATCTGGGCAAAAATTGGTGGAGGATTCTAAACTGTTTGAGGCCGGTCTATGTACAAGTGACGTCGAGATTTCGTGTGTTCCTTCCTAGTAAGTTCTCCTGTCCGTTTTCCCTTTCATGATCCGTTCGGTTGAGGAATTGTATTATTCGGCTTCCTTAACTGCTTAGTATCTTGCAGCCTATTATCCTTTGGGCAACCTAAAAGGTGTGGCCACCGACACGCGGGCAAAGAGAACTGATGTTAAGTCAAAAGAGAAACAGACTAGTACCAGCTCTAAGCAAGAATCGAGATCCCGAGAATCAGCTACCGAGATGGATCGTTTGGCGATGATTGAGAAGATGAGGGCCGCCCAGGCATCAACATTGAAAAAGCTGACCCCTCAACAAGAAGTCGGCTATGAGGTTATCGAGTCCTCGGGCGAGGAGGACGACCAGCAATTACAAAGGGGTCGCTCAGCGAGCCGCAAATAGGCTGCCGAAGTTGATAAGGCCCACAAGGCTAAATGACCGGTCCAGTCGGGAACTCAAGAGCAAGGGTTAACGGTTGCCCCTTTCACACAGGTAGTGCCGGGCAGTTTTCTTGAGGGGAGGGACGCCCCCATCCATCAGGACGAGTCGAAGACTTATCTCCGGATCGAGCCCACACGAGCGACCCGAGCGGATCGCCTGAAGAATGTGTCTGACGGTTGGTTCATCCATTACAAGTCAATAGAACACCCACTCCTCCCGAACGTAGGAAATTGGCCCCCGCACATGACGGATGCTGCACTGGCGCCCTTGATGAGTTGGGATCTCCCGGCCGAGTTGATTGCTCAAGCGCTCACTCCGACCGAGCGGATGGAATATGTAGCATGGAGCCTGGATCGTGCCTTGTGCATGCAGGCGGCGGCTTTGGCCGATTTCAAAAAGATGAGCAGTGACCTGGCGAAGATTACAGCCGACCACGCTGTTTGCAGGGACAAGATCCATTCTCTGCAGGACGACCTCAAGAAGTCCAACCTGCTGCAAATGAAGATTGTCAAGCTCGAAGGCGAGCTGAAAGTGGTTCGATTGGAGGAGGTTAAACTGATTGACCAGGCGGACAGCGCCAAGAAACAATTGGCCGTAGCCGAAAGGGAGCTCGCATCGGCGAAGTTGAATGCTAAGGAGGCCGTCCAGAAACATGCAGCAGCCGCACGGGATAGGGACATGGCACTGGCCGAACAGGAGCGACTCCAGTTCGAGTTGGTGGGAGCGGGGCAGTCCCGCGGTTCGTATGAAGACAGTTTCGAGAAGGGCCGTGCGGCTGGGTTGGATGAGTATAACAAAACAGACAAATTCTTGGCCGACGTGGACTTGAACGCGGCGCTCGGACTGAACTGGATGATCCATGCGATGAAAGACAGAGAAAAAACACTAAAAGACCTCGAGGCCATTAGTGATATCAAGTTCGAGCGGTTGGCTCTGCCCGAGGAGATGAAGATTTCGCCCGTGATCGCGGATGATGATGAGAGAACTTATGACAGTCGTTTCGTAGATTCTACCTTCTCCAAATCTGCAGCGGATACGATCGGGGCTGGTCCAAGCCATCCTCCAGACCGTCAAGATGAAGGAACGGACGAGAATGATGAGGATCCTGGGCACGGACATCAACCTCTTGCTTGACTTTCAACCGCTTTATAGTAGTTATTTCCATTTCTTCTATTTTTTTTAAGTACGTTTGCGTGGAGTGTTTGTTGCTTGAACACTTTGTTTCGGTTTGTGGTTTGGAATGATAGTATGTTCCGATCCTGGGGAAAGTTTATTCCTTGTAGGGTTCGTGTTTTAGTATGATTTCCCTAAGTATTGATAATGAATAAGGTGTTTGACTTATATTTTCGTTGCCTCTTTCCTTTGCGCAATTTTGATTTTCCTTGAACGACTTTGGATCATCCGGCAGTCATCCCATTTGAAACTTTTTCATTTTTGACCGGATGACCTTAAGTGGTCCGGTACCGGGAAACCTTAAGTGGTCCGGTTATTTCCCTACTTGGGGTCGTTTTATTTTTTATCGGACGACCTTAAGTGGTCCGATACCGGGCAACCTTAAGTGGTCCGGTTATTACCCTACTTGGGGTCATTTTATTTTTGATCGGACGACTTTAAGTGGTCCGATACCGGGCAACCTTAAGTGGTCTGATTATTACCCTACTTGGGGTCGTTTTATTTTTGATCGGACGACCTTAAGTGGTCCAATATCGGGCAACCTTAAGTGGTCCGATTATTACCCTATTTGGGGTTGTTTTATTTTTTATCGGACAACCTTAAGTGGTCTGATACCGGGTAACCGTAAGTGGTCCGGTTATTACGCTACTTGGAGTCGTTTTATTTTTGATCGAACGACCTTAAGTGGTCCAATACTTGGCAACCTTAAGTGGTCTGGTTATTACCCTACTTGGAGTCGTTTTATTTTTGATCGGACGACCTTAAGTGGTCCGATACCGGGTAACCTTAAGTGGTTTGGTTATTACCCTACTTGGGGTCGTTTTATTTTTGATCGGACGACCTAAAGTGGTCCGATACTGGGCAACCTTAAGTGGTCCAGTTATTACTCTACTTGGGGTCGTTTTATTTTTTATCAGACGACCTTAAGTGGTCCGATACCGAGCAATCTTAAGTGGTCCGGTTATTACCCTACTTGGGGTCATTTTATTTTTAATTGGACGACCTTAAGTGGTCCGATACCGGGCAACCTTAAGTGGGCCGGTTATTACCCTACTTGGGGTCGTTTTATTTTTTATCGGACGATCTTAAGTGGTCCGATACCGGGCAACCTTAAGTGGTCTGGTTATTACCCTACTTGGGGTCATTTTATTTTTTATCAAACGGTCTTAAGTGGTCCGATATCGGGCAACCTTAAGTGGTCCGATTATCACCCTACTTGGGGTCGTTTTTTTTTATCGGACGACCTTAAGTGGTCCAATACCGGGCAACCTTAAGTGGTCCGGTTATTACCCTACTTGGGGCTATTTTCATTGATGAGAATAGAACACTTTATTGATAATATTTTTTCGAATACATTTTATTCTAGAGATACATCAGTGGGGTTCCGTGTAAGTACTTCAAACGGTAGGCCCCATTCTTAAGTACGACGTCAACTTGATACGGTCCTTCCCATTTTGGGTTTACGGGACCCAAATCCAGCCCCGTCACTTTCTTCAGAACGAGGTCCCCTACTTGGTAGAGACAAGAGTTGACTCTTGTGTTAAAGTGTCTCTCGGTGACTCGTTTGTATGTTGCGTTTTTCAATTCGGCGTGTGCCCGAGATTCTTCTATCATATCTAAAATTGTCCGCAAACCCTAGTTATTCTCTTCCTCTTCAAAGTTCTTTACTCGATATGTTTCCGATCCGATATCGACCAGAACCATTGCCTCCGACCCGTATGCTAACGAGAACGGTGTTTCTCTTGTCGTCGACCTCGGCGTGGTCCGATATGACCATAAAACATTCAGAAGCTCTTCCGGCCAAGCTCCTTTTGAGGTTTCTAACCGTATCTTCAAACCGTGTTTGATAATTTTGTTAATGGCCTCCACTTGTCCGTTCGACTGTGTATGGTAGGGGGTGGAGAAATGATGTCGAATCCCCAACCCCTCAAAAAATGCGTCGAATCTCTTGCCTTCGAACTGCCGTCCGTTATCGGTTACCAGAGAATGCAGGATACCAAAACGGCAAATGATCGATTTCCACAAATGATCGGTTATCGTAGCTAAAGGTTCGGCTTCCGCCCATTTGGTGAAGTAGTCGATCGATACGATTGCGTATTTGACTTCTCCTTTTCCTGTTGGCAAGGGTCCGATCAAATCTATTCCCCACTTGGAGAACGACCAAGGATTGAAAACTTACGTGAGCAGATTGGACGGTTGCTTCAAATTCGGGGAGAACGTCTGGCATTTGGCGAATCGCCTCACTAGGTCGAACGAGTCCCTCTTCAGTGATGGCCAGTAGTATCCCTGCTGTAGGATTTTGTGTGCCAGCGCTCATCCGCCCGAATGGTTTCCACATACTCCTTCATGTATCTCTCTCATGACTCGTTCGGCCTCATTGGTGCCTACACACTTGAGCAAGGGTTCGAGTATCCCCTCTTATACAACGTTCCCCCTACGATTGTATATCTCGTTGCCTGAATCCTCAGCGATCGGGCTTCTTTGGAATTCGTCGGGAGTTCTCCTGTCACTAGGTACGAACGGACCGAGTTCATCCACTCGGAAGTTTTTTCACCGGCGGATTCTTCAATCGTCATAATATGCTCGACTTGAATGGCCGGTTTCTCTTGGTGGCGTGTGTAAACGTACTTGATTTCATCGGTTCCTTGGCTAGATGCCAATCGTGCCAGCGCGTCCATCTAGGAGTTCTCCGACCGGGGTACGTGCTCGAGCTGGACGTTCGCTCGTGTCATCTTCTTTCGAGCCAAGTGCAAGTATGGCACCAATCTAGATTTCTTTGTCTCAAATTCCCCCGAGATTTGTTTTACCCATAGCATTGAATCCGAATACACCTTCAAATTCGTGATGTTCATCGAGTGAGATAAGTCCAGGTCGGATAATAACGCTTCGTATTCGGACTCGTTATTAGTGGCGGCAAACAAGTATCGAACTGAATAGCAATACAGTTTTCTCTGAGGGCTGACGGTTCCCCCTCCGGATCCGTCGATCGTGGTTGACCCATCTATGTGCATCTCCCACGTTTCCATTGCTTGGACCGGTTCGGCCGCTATCGTGAACTCGGCCACGAAGTCGGATAGCGCTTGTCCATTTATCGCCGTCTGAGGTTTGTATTGTAGATCGAACTGCCCGAGTTCTACGGCCCACTTGATCATTCATCCTGACGTATCCGATTTGTAGAGGATTTGTCGAATAGGATAAGCGGATAAGACGGTCTCCCGATGTTCGAGAAAATATGGCCTGAGTTTTCGTGAAGCCGTCACTAGGGCGAAGATCAACTTCTCGATTTGTGTGTAACAAACCTCATCCTCGTGCAACGCCTTGCTTATGTAATAAATCGGATGTTGGTTCAAATTTTCCTCTCGAACGATCACGGCACTTATTGAAGTCGGGGTTACTCCGAGGTATAAATACAACATTTCTCCCGGAAGCGGCTTCTAGAGAACGGGTGGCTAGATGAGTGACTCCTTAATGTGGTCCAACGCATGTTGGAATTCGTCCGTCCACTCAAACTTTTTGTTCTTTTTGATTGCCTCAAAAAAGGGCTTACATTTATCCGTGGACTTTGATATGAACTTGTTTAAAGCTGCTAATCTACCCGTTAGGCTTTGCGTTTCCCTTATTGACCTAGGGGGTTTTAATTCGAGTATTGCTTTAATCTTGTCGGGGTTTGCTTCAACTCCCCTTTCACTAACAACGTATCCTAGAAACTTACCCGAACCTACCCCAAACGTATATTTTTTGGGATTTAACACCATGGAGTAATCGCGCAAAATACAAAACATTTCATTAAGATGGGTTACATGACCGTTCACAAAAACAGACTTAACAAGCATATCATCCACGTAAACTTCCATGGTTCGTCCAATTTGATCAGCAAACATCTTATTTACGAGCCTCTGGTAGGTTGCGCCGGTATTCTTAAGACCGAATGGCATCATGGTGCAGTAGTAGAGTCCCCTAGCCGAATAGAAAGATGTGTGCTCCTCATCGTTCGGGTCCATTGGGATCTGGTGGTACCCCGAATAAGCATCCATGAAGCTCATTAGTTCGTGTATGGATGTCGCATCCACCATGTAATCAATGCTGGGTAACGGATAACTGTCTTTGGGACAGGCTCGGTTGAGATCGCTAAAGTCGACGCAATATCGCCATGTTCCATTATTCTTCTTTACCGAACTGGATTGGATACCCAAGCCGGATACTTAGCTTCACGTACGAACCGGTTGTCAATCAGCTTTATCATCTCTTCTTCAAGTGCTTCTTGTCGCTCAGGTCCCAACTTTCTCCTTTTCTGCACGATCGATTTTATCGTTCGGTCGACCTGAAGGCTATAGCATGCTAAGTTTGGATCGATCCACACCATATCTTCATGCGTCCAGGCGAAGACATCTGCATTTTCGATTAGAAAGGCAATTAACCTGGACCGGATGGGTTTGGCTATGTTTCGTCAGATGCGCAATGACTTGGTGCAGGCCGACTCATCAAGATAAATCACCTCCGTGTCTTCGCTGGGTTCGTCCCGTTCGGATTATTTTCCTTTGAATTGATCTCTGGGGTCCAACACATCTTTTTCTTTGATTGGTTCCTACTCCGGTCACCGGCCCCAATCTGTCGTTCGGTCCTCCTCATCAAACAAATCGTCCTCCTCATGGGCGGCTTTCTGGCTTATTTCTCCGTCTGGTTCGGAGTGATTGGCCTCTGATTCTTCCACAATTTTCACGACCTGTTCGTCTTTCAGAGGTAATGATGTGTTCGTGTTTGATGACGTTGGCAAGGGGCACTCGTCTTCTTCCTCTGGGCCCTCGATTGGTTCTTTCCTCATCCTATTCCTTTCGTTTATATATCCTTTGGCCGTGCTGTCTTCCGGCTGTTCGGGTGGGATTTCTTCATCTTGCTCATCCGACTGTTCCGGCTCTCTAGTCGGTCCAGTGATCGGTCTCCCTTCCTCGTTCGTCACCATGAGCGAGTGTATCTCCAGTGATAGGATTGCCATGATGCACTCTCTTGCTTTCCTTTGGTTACCGTAATGGACTCTCGTACCGTTCTCCGTTGGAAATTTGATCGAATAGTGGAAGATTGACACGGCTGCCTTCAGCTTGTATAGGGCCGTTCGTCCAAGGATGGCATTGTACTTGCTGGTTGTTTTCACCACTTTGAAAGTTTCCATGATCTTACGCCGTTCGCTCCTGATCCTCCAAGCTCAATTGGTAATGTGATTTCTCCTTCGGGAATGGTTGTTTGTCCGTTGAATCCCGTTATGCGGTCATTGCACGGGCGCAGTTCGCTTCGATCTATCCCCATTTTAAGAAATGCTATCCAATACAAAATGCCCGAATATGCTCCAGTGTCCACCATGATTCGGTGAACTTGGATTCGGAAGATGGGAGCTGTGATTACGAGCGCGTCTGAGTGTGGATTATCGAATGGGAAAGAGCATCCGAAAATATTATTAGGTTCATGGGCATGGCCACGTGTCGTTTTACCTCTGCTCGGCTGACTTGGTGTCCTGTGTTGTACGCCTTCCGGACGTATACCTTGACCTGCCTTCTTGACACGCTTGAACTCTCTCGGCTCGTATTGACCCTAGTAGGTGGTCCGCTTCTTTGGATTGAGATGTGAACCGAATGCTCCTCATCCCGACCGGATGCTGTCCTTTTCCATCCCCCGGATACGCTTGTCTTACCTCGTTGCTCCTGACTGATCGTCAGGATATCATTGGGATGTTCGTACGTCCTCCGAGGATTCGCTCCAAAGTCGAGCTCGTCTCCTGGGTTCATCCGGTCATCATTTCTTGGCCTCTGGTTGCCTTCGTCCATCCTAGTCAACCTTCTTACATGTGGATCATCAATTAGTCTTAACAGTGCAGATATCAAATTCCGACACTGATCAGTATTGTGGCTGTGTGACTTGTGGTAAGCGCAATATCGACTTTTGTCTAAATTCTCCTCGTCGACCTTGATCGATTTTGGGTCTGGGATGATCCCCTTGTTTTTCAGCTCTTCGTACACCACGGCCGCACCGGCCGAATACTCTCCTTTATAGATGTTTGTGAGCTCCACGTGATGTTTCCTCTACATGGCTCGGAATTGGGCACTTTTTCCGTCCTTCGTGAACTCCTTGTTCGGTCAAGATTCCTTTGCTTTGGTAGGCGGTTCGTTTCATGGCCGGAAATGACGGGACGGACATGTTTTCTTCCGCCATGATATGTTGTTTAGCCTTCATTAGAAAATTGTGGTACGTCTGGGGTTTGTTTTGGCAAAGGGTCCATTTGAACATTGAATTTGGTCTCAATCCCGAATATGCTGAAACGAGTAGGGTCTCTTGATGGCATGGTTCCATGTTTTGTACCCATTCGTTGAAACGAGTGATATAATCCTTTAAATTTTTGTCCGCTCCTTGGACAATATGAGTGATCGATTCTTTAGGAATTCGGCAGGCCTGGGATCCGATAAAGTGTGTTCGGAACATCGACTTCAATTGTGACCACCTAGCGACCGAATGTGGGGCGAGCGAATGGTACCATCTTTGCGCCTTTTCTCCCAGAGTTAATGAGAACATTCGGCAGCGTAGGGCATCCGGTGCTCTATGTAGGTCCATCCACGATGTGTATAGTCCCAGATGGGTGTCCGGGTCAGATGTTCCGTCGTAAAATCCAATTTGTGGGATCTTGATCTTCTCGGGTAACTGTTCCTGCAAAATATCAAATGTTAGGGGTGATTTAGATTCAGCTGGGCTGAACTCGATTCGTGCCCTTGAGGTGGACGTGGCTCATTTGAGAGGGACTTCTGTCAGGTCCTATCCGGTGGAGGCAAGTCATTTTTGGGCCGAACGTCGAGCTTCAAGTTCGGCTATTCTTCTTCGGAGACTTTTTATTTCTTCTTCATCGGCTTGAGTCGTTCGCTTTCTGAGCAATGTTTTCCTCAATTCGTCATCGGCCACGTTTTTTCCTAGCCGTTTGAAGACCGACCGGGTGGTTTTGCGGGTATGAGTGTCAGTGACCGAGCGACTTTCGTCTGTCTATTCATTTTATGTCTGGGTGGTGGATTTCTCCTTCGTATTCCTGGTGGTGTTGTCGCGCGACTGAGAGGTTTCTTCGTGAGCGTCCGTTCTCTTGCCTTTGAGAGTGTTGGCGAGGTCTTTCTTGGCCGGAGTTTTGGGTGCTTGAGATGTATAAGGCCGGATCTGCGTTATTAAGTTTTATATTCTTTTGACAAAATTTGGATCTTTGAAAAAGGCTGAGTAGTCCGTCCTCGTGGTTTGGTCATTATGCCGGTTTTCCCTTTCTTCCGGCGTGTCGCGGCGGCGACTTTGGCTTGACGATGATGAAGTTGTTTTTGACATGCTGGAATATCCCTTCCTCAAGCGCCAATTGTTGATGTCTAAAAATGACCAACAACGTGTTCGAACTGCACACTGTGATGTGTGCTCTGTTCGGTCTGCATGAATAGTTTTTATGTGTGTGATTCGGTCTAATTTATTGGTCTGAATGCTCAAGCTATCCATGACTTATAAGGTAACTAATGAGAGAATTTACTCATTGCATTAAATGATGTCCTTCCCTCCCTTTTATAGGAAGTTTAGGGACTTTTACATTTTACATTTTCCCTTTTTGGAGGATTTTATTTCTTTAGCAAGATATTTCAAGATATTAGTCATTCCCCATTAAACGCTAATTGTACTATGCAATCTATCATCAATATCAATGGCCCGTCCGGATTGCACCACGTGTCTCGGCTGATGGCGTGCCATTAGATTAGCCGTTACGACAGATTTCCGCATTTAGTGCCACTGGTACGGCTGATATCAGTAATGATGAAGGTAAATCATCCACTTGACCTTACGTTCGTCACTTAACCCATCCGACCTTCTCTCAGTCGGTTCAATCGTTCTCGTAATGGGGGAAAATACAACCGTTCGGTCTATACCACCAACAGGATGATAAAAAACAATCCAACATGTAAATCCTCAAATCTGCTCGGATTTACAAAACAGCATGCATGTACAACTTCAAAAATTCATATAACATTCAAACCAACTCCATTTTCAGAAATTCAAACTATCAGTGATAGATAACTGGTAGTAATTTAATTCATAAGAAAAACTTTTCTTCAAGAAACGAGTTCTTGATGGTCAAAATTGAATCAAAACTAAGACTTAAAACCTGCCAAAAATAAATTTCAGGATGCGAACAACACTTCAATTATTGGACTCTAACACACACTAAAAAACTCGGATCATCATGAATCATACATCATTAGAAATCTTAGAAGAGATTATACAACTTTCATGAAGGTCAAGTTTTTATTTGATCACTTTAAAGCATGATAAACAGGTCAGACAATAAATTAGTACATGTTGTCGGGTCTTATTAAAAACTGCTCGCGCGACAAGTTTGTAAAATTCATAACAAATTAGTTTCAAATCGGAATCACATGATTCCAAAGCCCGTTGAAAGCTAACAAAAAGAAATACATATCATATGATGGACTAGATTTCAGATAACATGTATTTTAGGGGTATTTCAGCAGTGAAACAGAGACCATAAAATCATGCTCTTCATGAAATCTCCAAGAACTACAACAAATTTATCTCCATAACCTAATCACACCATTTAACACTCCAACCATGATTAACGGCAATAGCAACAGCATTATTAATCATGTAAATGAAAGTGGGTTCCACCATTTAACGGATGTATCAAGCATTCACGACAAGACGACATAAAATATCACATACGATCACACCTACATCAATCATATGGAACCTCTCGAAACAAACACATATATAAAATAGAAAATATGAATAGCCATCGAGTGTTACCAATCACCACAGGGAGAAGGTGTTCGGGTGCTCGAAAGGACAACTGAGGAATCGGGGTTGAAACGGCTTGTACGTGTGCTGACGGGGCTCGACGGCTAAGCTCGGCTCGCCCGAGGTGCTACTGGGACGCTGTCGGGCTGATGCTCGCACAGTGGTGGTCGTCGGAAAGTTTGAACAGCAGAAACGCCCAGTACGTACGATGGCAGAACCTCGTCAGGACTCACGAAACGAGAATGATGATCGCGATACGGTTACACGACAGGGCTCGCGATGGCAGCAACTCCCGAACAGCGAAGGGTTCACGATGGGGCTGGAGCTTGCGGGCAGATGTTGGCCCGCGGCCGGGGCTACGTGAACAGGGGCGACGATGGAGGTGCTGGCGACATGAGAAGGCTCGCACAGTGCTCAGCAACGATGGACGATGGCTTCAGACTGCACGCCGGAAACAGCTGGTTCCTCTCGCCGGTGTTAGTGGTCTCACGAACGGCAAGCAACGAACAGAAGAGTCACTGGGGATTATGCGCGAGCAGCAAACAACCTGAGCTAAAACGATGGAAATGCGGGACCAGCGATGATGATGGTGATAAAGAGAGAGAGCGATGGAGAGGGATTTTAGCGAAAAGAGTTATCTTCTCTGCTTCGAAGACTCACGAGAGAGGAAGAGATTAGAGGGAAGGCTGCGGGAAAAATGAGCTTAGGGTTCCATTAGAAAGCTTTCCATCCAATTAAGGAGAGCGGGTCGGATACGTGGGTTGCCGAGCTTGGATTTATAACCAACTTGGGCTGGGTAAGGTTTGACATGGCCATTTTGGTAGGCTCAATTAAATAATTGAAAGCTCGATTCTCAGATTGGTCGCACGATAGAAGAGTCGGGCTCGTCGGATTGGTTCTCGGATTGCTAGACGGGCTCGCGGGTTTCTCAAATTATCGGGCCGATTCATGTGCATGAGTTTCAAAGACTCGATTTCTCGGGCTCGAATTCGCGATTAAAATAAATCGAAAAATACTTATATATTACGCACATTATTTAATAATAATAATAATAATAATAATAATAATAATAATAATAATAATAATAATAATAATACAATTACACATTTTGACAATTAATTACAATTAGACATTAAATAAATATTCATAGCATTATTAATAATAATGACAATTAATAGTAATAATAAAAATATATAATCATTATAATAATCCCAAATATTTCACAAATAAACAGGGCATTACATCTCATCCTATTGATTATGCAATCAAACTATGTTTCTGCCATATTAACAAATGTCTTGATCCACTTGTCTGTTTCAGATTTATGGCTCATTAAGTACACCCAAGTGGCCCTGCTGAAATCATCCACAATGGTAAGGAAGAATGGTGTGTTTGTTATTGCCTCTTCTCTGCAGGGTCCCCAAATGTCCATATGCACAAGTTCAAATGCCCTATCAGTCTGCACATCACTTCTTGAAAAAGGTTGTCTATGTTGCTTTGCCTTTAAACACACATCACATGCATGGATGATCTTCTCATTATCCTTATTGCAGTTATGACTGAGGAAACTTATGTGCTTGAGTGTGGAGAAAGAAGCATATCCCAGCCTTTTGTGCCAGGTTTCAAAGGATATACTACCTGCAAACTCTTCCCTTTCATTTGCCTTCAATACATACATATTTCCATCTAGCTTTTCAATTCAAGTACCTTATTGTTCTTTTGATCTTCTAAGTAGCACTGAGTATTTGTAAACCACCATTTGAGATCCCCATCACCACATAGTTGTGTAACTGACAGTAAATTGTACTTGAATTGTGGCATAAAAAGTACATTCTGCAGCCTCAATCTTCCATTTATCACCACTTCTTCCTTACTTTGAACTGACTTCAAGGTTCCATCTGGGAGGCAGACTGATACTGACTCTGAAGTCTTGTAACATTCTTCATTAAAGCAATGTTGTTATAGATGTGCCTGCTAGCCCTAGTGTCAACTATCCACTCATTTTTGGTACTCCTGTAACTGTAGTCAGTGCATAGTGAACATCCTCCTCACCACCTGCTTTTGAGAAGATCACAAATTAAGCATAATCCATCTTATTTTTTCCACGTTCTCTTCCTTTTATGTATTGAGTCAGTTCATTTAGTTGTTGGATGACTGCTGCCAAATCATTGCTTCTCGTTCCCTCACTGTTATTCTTTCCTTGTGATTGCATTTCCACTTTACATTGCACATCCACTGCATTAACATAGGGCTGTCCTTGTTGTTCTTTGAGAGTTTTATACCAATATGGTATTCCATGCACCTTAAAACAACTTCCAATTTATGACCCCTCATACCACACTTCTCACACACTAATTTGGCCCTTTCTTCCCTTGTTAATCCGAAACCTGCTCTACCTCTTCCTGCTTGCCATTGAATTCCACCTCCTCTACCTCCACCATTACCTCTGCCACCTTGTCCTGCTTAACCTCTATCAAAATTCCATGTGTTAGCCACCATAGCAACATTGTTCTCTCCATCCACATTTTGTAACATCCTTTGCCTTTCTGCTGATAAAACCATGGAGTAAGCCTTATTGACTGTTGGTAGAGGATGCTGCAACATGATTTGGTTCTTCAGATGATCAAAGTTGTCATTCAGCCGCATCCAGAAATTTTATGAGTTTTAGTTTCTGCCTCCTGCTGCAGCATGAACTTTCCTTTTTCACAATCATAACTCGTAAAAGGAACAATGCATGCAAATTCATCCCACAATTTCTTCAGTTTGCTAAAGTACTCCATCAATGTGCAATTTCCTTGTGTTAAGCTAGCTATCTCTCTTTGTATTTTATACTTCATTGGACCATTATTTTCACTGAACCTCTGCCCAATAACTCTTTCGATGAATCAACATATACAAAATTTTCAGCAATATCTTTTGTAGGACAATTCAAAATCCAGGATAGAACCATCCAATCCACTGTTCTCTAGGAAAGATAATTTTCATCACTTTACGTAGGTTTAACCACTTCACCAGTAACAAAGCCTAGCTTATTCTTAGCTCCTAAAACAATCATCATTAATATCTTCCATGGAAAAAATTACCGCCTGTAAGGGGATGAGAGACCAGCACCAATTCTGGATTATCTGACGTCTGCAAAAGCATCAGATCTAGTTACTGGTTCTTCTATCCTTCAGCTGTATTTTTTGTGAGCAACGGCCATGGATTACTCCTTCTCTGATCCAATTTCTGCGATCGAGCTTCAAAAAAAATTTCAAAACTCCAAAGCACCTCCTCCATTCTGAATCGTTGAGTTGAATCGAGCTCGTAGATCATAAATCTCTCGGCTATGTTTCCCAGAAAAGCTGCCCTGGTACCATGTGAAAATTAAGAACATTCAATATAGTAAAACCATATTTTCTATATTCACTGTTCAAAGGAAGGAGACGAAAACAATATGTAGAGTACGTACACACACGTGCTACATGCATAATAAAGGAAAACGACGTTGAATAGAGACATAAAACGGGAACCAAAATAAAAGAAGCGCATATGCGACTTAAGCTATCAAAGAAAATAGAAGACTGAAAATACACAATATAAGCTAAGGTAATTAGGTAAGGGAGTGATAAATCCAACATATTATATTAATATATATTTAATATTAAATATAAATATTTGAGAAGTGGTCATTGCTTGATTGGTCACTACTTTAGTGGATTAGCTGAACTCAAGGGGCTTGTTAGTTTAATAGCTTTTACCATGTTTTAGCGTTTTTAACATTATTAGCGTTTTGACCTTTTCAATCTAACAAAAAAGACGTTTGGTAAAAACTTTTGAAGTCGGCTTTTTTGGCAAAATCGTTGAAAATGAAAACACGGCCTTTTGGAGTGTTTTGAATGGCTTTTTGAGAGGAAAAAATTAAAGTCATAATTGCCCTCTTCTCTTTTATGGGCATCTGACCCAACCTCTGTAAAATCAAAACAAAAAAGAACTCTACTCTTACAATTTCTGCAAATTGCAAAAACCAAAAATAAATATAGAAAAGTCACAGACTCACAGGCTTGGGAGACGGCGGCCAGAGCTCTGTCACGGGGGGATTTCAACCGCAGGCAGCAGCCATCCATGGCTGAAAGTAATTTAGAGTGTAAATTAAACATAAAAAAATAAATAGGGATTGATCAATTGCTTACGTGTTGCGAAATTCTGAAAAAAAGACTCCAAATTTGTCAGATCGTTTTATTAGAATTGCAGAGAAAATTGACACATGGGTTTTTTGGGACTATGGTTCTTAAGAAATTATTTTTGTGTGTAAATTGGTTTGGAAATAAGAAAGTGGAAATGTAAGAAAAATAAAGATTGAGTTTTTATTTAGGGCACATGAGTCATGATGAGAATTTGGGTAAGGTAATATATCGAAAAAGAGTTTTATTAATTAAGAATAAGGACGAATATAATTTAATTGTTATAAAACTAGAGAGAAAGAGAGATAATAGAAAAAATATTTCTCTTACCATTTTCATTATAACTGAAGCTCCTATTTATAGGAAACTTATGATGGCACAACCGTAATAATACAATTACATCGGGGGCAAAATAGTCATTCACATACATTATTTTATAATAACATCAATGGTGTGGACCATATATATTTATAACACTCCCCATTGAATGACTATTTTTAAACATATTTTAACTGATTTATACAATGCCCAATTTGAATATCTTGAAGTGTGTCTTGTAGCCATAGGTATTGGTGCTTCAGTATATCAGGAAAATTCGGTGGGACAAAACCTGATCATCTTGAAATCATAACATTGCTTCTTCAGGAAAACCCAGTGGGACAAAACCTGAGCATTGTGGTAGCACAACATTGCTCCCCCTCAACTAGATCATCTTTAGTGGAGTATCCATGTGCTGCCTCGTTAAAACCTTGTCAAGAAAACCTAGTGGGAAAAAACTTGATCGAAGGAAAAAGAGTACAACTGCTCCAGTCTCTTCTCATCATCATGAGGATTCATATCAATTATCCAGTAGTTCTCAACTCCTCATTATACCATGAATATGCCTCGTTAAAACCTTATTAGGAGAAACCTAGTGGGACAAAGTCCTAATGAAGGAAAAAGAGTACACTATTCATGTGAATACGCCATTCCTGTTGCCTCATTAAAAACCTTGCTAGTAAAATCTAATGGGACAAAACTTCAGCCAAGGGAAAAAGAGTACAACGCGTATTCCATATATTCACCATAATAACCATTCCATAATTTTCAAGAATATCATATATATTCATTCAGATTTTCCGATACTGGTGGTATTCATGATAATATGTCATATCATGCTTTTGTGCAACTTTTATTCTTAAACTCATTCTAATCATCAATCAATTTTAATGGTCTTACTACAAATAGTTCCCAATATTCATAATTGAGCAAATTTATTCTCATCAATATCATTTATATAGCGCTATTCATTTTTTTGTGTCGACACATATTCATTTCTATTATTCCCCATAATATATTGAGATATCTCATTATCAATTAATTTCATCGATAGTATATATATATGCCTCCTCTCATCATTTATTTGCGGAATTTCAATTTGCACAATGTCATGGCTTCCAGCGTATTATTCCACCATCATATTATTTCATATATTTCACCACTATCAGTATCATTTAATTTTCACTTTTTCAATGTGATGCATATATCCAAATTTCAACAATTGATTCTCCCCCTCATCTCAACAGATCCATGATCTGTATTTTTAGTATGAAATTTCTTTGATGGGAGTTCATACAGTCTCCATTTCATTCTCGATTTCACCATATAATAGGAGGACTTTGAACTCATATCACTTGTAATGTGCCCATTTTTCTTTCAAGAGTTCATCATATTAGCCGAGTATATTACTAGCTTCACCGCTTTCATATGATACTTATTTTCATTCCTTCATAATCATCTTGTGTCATTCTTTGATCAAATCATCTCGTAACTTCAGGTTACGGATCACACACATGTGGCTATCTAGTGGATCCATAATATCTAGTAGCACACATGGAGGTGTAGTGGGCCCATATATATCGTACCCCTTTCATACTTAGGTTGATCAAATATCGATTCCCAAATATTTAGCTAGTAATAATTTCATCAATCGAGAACAAAGCATCTCATATTTCAAAGAATCAGTTAATCATGCAAACCATCATCATTTATATTTGTAAATATCACAACAATTCATCGTGCCCATTTATCAAAAACATATCACATCATCTTTCGGCGACAATAAATGCCCTATAAGTGCAGATTCTGACTCAAAAATATTTAAATGCCCTATAAGTGCAGATTCTGACTCAAAAATATTTCAATTTAGAATCGTATCACATGCATAGCATTCCTTCTTTAGCACAGGCTTTCTGTTTTTTGGGTCATATAATATACGCATCATTTCTATAAATTATCATGCAATCCATTCAATCTTTCTGAATAAAGGTCCAAATTTACAGATGGATTTATCACTCTCAAATATCCGTAAATATTATTCTTTTGTTCCAGTAAATATCATAAAAATAATTTATCGGTCTCAAATAGAAAGATTGAGGGTGCTAATGATTAATGATATTGCAGGCGATATTCGATGGTTGATTGAAGCAAAAGTTCGATTGTCGGGAGAGTTTCCATATTCATACAAATATATGCCAGGTATGGGTAAGAGTACTTACGCAAAGAAACGAAGAGCAAAACGATTAGGTGGATGCTTCAAATGCGCTCGATGGACTTGTGATACACGATGTAAATCAGTGGGGTTCGTGTCCAAAAATCGAGAAGATAAAATAGCATTTATAAAGGATGGATTGAGTAAGGAGTCTATGGATCAAACGACTCAACAGATTATTGAGACACATCCTAGTGGATATGTGCATCGTGGGCTTCTGTCTCTGAGGATTCGTTTATAGACTCGAAAATATTGTTTCAAAAGATCAAGTTTGTTAAACTAGTCTTGTATTACGAAAAATCATACTAATGAAATTTAGTATGTTGCACTGTAATTTCTAGAAATTCTTCTAGTTGCCGGCATATAAGATTTACTTAAAATCTCACGCCTTATTTGTCGGTTGCAATTGTCAGAGGAAACCAGTAACATCATTTATCATTTTGTAAAACTTTCTTTTTAACTAGCAAGTCGTTTTTCATAATCTTATGCCTCATAAAATTCTGCAAAAATCAGTTTATCAATAAATAGATGGATGTTTCAGAGTATTCGCAAGGTAATAGTTTACTTCAACCGATCAAAACCATGTTTATTCTTGGTGGTTCTAGACTGGTAAGTTTTTCTCAAAATGTTGATATTGTGAGTTACTTACACTGAAGCTTCCACTCCCATATGGACTAGCATCACTTTATTTGATAATCTTTTATTGGCTAGAAAATGTTTTGAGATAGAAGTGAAAAGTATCATACCTTTTCATAGAGCTTCGACAAGGGTCGTCAAGGATTCCATATGCATGATGCTAAATCATTCTATTTATGATTGTATGATGGATATGGCGAACAAGAGCGATGCATTTGTCATTCTTCTAGGCGGTTACGGAACGCTAATGACAATGTTCATCCTTGTTTCTTGGGCAGAATTGAAGCTTCATAACAAGCCCATAGGTCTATTGAATTTTTATAACTTCTTTTCTGGTTTGCTTGGATTTTTAGACCGAGTATATCAAACATTTATATCTCCTCCAACGAGAGAAGTATTCAAATTTGTAGATACTTTTGTTGAGCTTATCAAAAGCTTCAAGAATGCATCACATTTCAAGAGTCTGTGGAAACATACAGGGTTAAGCGAAAAAAAAGCTTTTGATCCTTTAGATCTCTCATTATGAACTAAAATAACAATAATGGGTGGCAGAATTACGGAGTTTAAAACTCTCGAGATCAACCTTCTTTTATGGGTTCTATTATGTCGTATTTTTGCATAATTATCGAGTATGTACTGCCTCTTCTCCATATTTCCATCATATGAAATTTTTGTACTTGTTTCTCAGTAATAATTATATATATCAATTTAGTCTTTCCACAGTATAAGCATGTATTACTTCATGACTACAATCATTTATCATGTGCTTCTTCTGGAGCACTTTATTGTAATATTTATATGATCTCGAATCTCAATGTGATCTGATATAGTCCCTTAGACTCATATAATATATTGAGAAATCATTTTGTGTGATCACCCATAACTAGTAGTTTTGATACCACTTTCTCAAATTGTTCAATTTTATAATTGTAGCTTCAGGTACCATTTCATGACTTTGCTTAATCATAATGTGGTAGCTTTCAGTACCACTATACCACGATATCATTTAATAATTAGGTAGAAACTTCTTGTACTACATCAATTTTCTCCATTAGAAAATTTGGAGAACTTATCAACTGTTCTTCAGGATCAGATTAGTCCATATAATATCTGTTCACAACAAGGACTTTTATTAATTTTCACATGGCCAGATACAAAGTATCATTAATTTCACTCATCGACTATCACTTATTAGTACTGCCCGTCGCCGGCGGCAGGGCCGCATTGGCCGACCCATGTATATATATAGCCATTCATATCCTTTTATATGTATCATTTGTTGCACATGACCTTATCATGTAGCCATTTCATATCACCAACTATCATTAATAAACTTATCATCTGGCCATCACCAGTCATCATTATGCAATACACTTATCATTTGTCCATCATCGGTCATCATTATCCAATACATTGACCAGTTCACTTAGTTGTTCAAATTTCGATGGATACACTGCTCGGCCATTTTAACATGATTTTTCATATTTTAATAGTTGACCCGTCGGCTACCATTAAATACCACCTGCCGGCGGCAGAGCCGCACTGGCCGGTATATGTAGCAACACATATTTATTTTCATATTACATGGGTCAATCCATAAATATCCAAATATTCACGTACCGAATAATTTTCTAAATAGAAAAATCAAATATCCATAATGACAATATATCTCTCTTATATTTTATATAAACGAGTTGGTCTACTTCTATGGCTGACACGTGTCCCTCAAGAGCATTGTTAAAAGCTGACACGTGTTCTTTATTTATTACGATTCTGCCATTGCTATTTGATTTGGGTTGGGCTTTTTTTGTTTTTTTATGCTTTTTTTACCCCGACTTTTGTCATGTTCCATTTAATTTCGTTTTGATTTTTTCGTAACTTACACTCTCACTTCTGCAAGACTCATTTTTTTTCTTCTGATGTGGCTGCTTTTTCGGCTGTCACGTACATATTCTTTTACAGACGCTTCGTCAAACACGCAAGCATCACATCCCACCACGATTTCAAGCAGGATGAAATAATTATGGTTCTTTTTGCAAACCCCAAACCAATACAATATTGCACTTCATTTTCTCTCCTCAATTCTCATACACTTTGAATGAGACTTGCACATGGCGATAAAATTAGCGATTAATTCTCTTTTCCACCATGTCCTCTGTAAGTGTAGCTGACTCTGAGACTACCTCTTTGAAGCCTTAGGGTGCGTACTTAACCGACGTCTTTTCTCTAGATGTCTGCTTTCCAGGGGCAGATCCGAGCGTCGAAAACCTTGTAGGCGTACCAGATCTCAAGGATCTATCCATGGCGGCGGCGCAGCTCTTCACCGTTCTGGCACAGGATGCAGGCGGCGGTGGAGGCTTGATTTTTGGGACGTCGCATTTAACGCACATCGGGATGTTGTCCAGTACGACTTTGAACTCCGTCTCCTCTTTCTTTTCACCTAATTCTACGTTTACATACACTGAAGTGCGCATAATTCTCTCTCTTTCACATATTTTAATAAACTTTTCCCTTCATTTTTGCGTTATAAATTTCAGATTTGTTGTTACAACTTTTTAAGAATGCCTATGTATTGCATGTTTCTGGTTTGCTAAGTTATCTTTTTCCTTTCCTACTTTGCTTCTCGATAGTCATAACTTTCTTCAATTTCATGTGCAAACATGTGGTCTGCAAGTGGTAGTGTGGATGTTTTGTAACTTTTTTGGTTGTTCTCATTGTCTGCGTGTGTAAATTGTTTGCTGTTGTTGGCCGTGATTTTTGTATTTTTATTTGTTGGTGCTGGAGTTGAGCATGCGATTGCATGTGGCTTTTGTCTCCGTTGTTCTCATATATTTTTTTTACAAATAAATCGTCTCTTGTTATTATTGGTGATCTTAATGGATTTGGGTATTTCTCTGCTGCATTTTTTCCGTTATTTTAATGGCCTTCTTTTTGTGGCTAGACTGAATGGTAGTCTGCTCGATGTGTTTTTGGTGCTGCATTTCTTGGTGCATTTTTTGGGTGCCTAAGTTCAAAAGTGTGTTGATCTGGTGGAACAAAATATGGTGTGTTCGATGTTTTGCTTGGGCGCATATTGTTGGTGTGGGGTTCCGATTATTCTGCAGGTGTTGTTTTTGTGTGTTGGTTCTTCCTCTGATAGTTCGTCATGTAGTCTGGTGCAGCTGACCGGGATGGTTCAGGTGCAGGTAAGAGGCAGCGGGATGATTCCCTTAGGAGATGGAGGTTAAGAAAAAAATGACCAACGGCTGGACGGTAAGATTTAGGTTCTGGTGGTTTTCTTTTATCTTCTGATGTTTCTTCTTTTTCACACACCCCCTCATACACTCTAAAAACAACAAATGCCAGCAAATTCGGCAACTCGGTTTGTGTGAAAAACCTCAACCACGACAAATCGATTGATCTCAGCATTCCCCTGCAGCGGTTGGTGATAACCTCGAGCGAGAAATCAGTGACCCTTCTGTTTTCTCCCTTTTCCCCTTCTCCAGTTTTTTGTTTAATATGACGTGTCTTCGCCGCATGCAGTATATCTGTTGTTTTAGTTAGATTTTCTTCATTAGTGTTTTATTTTGTTATTGTGAAGGCGGCTAGGAGTTCGATTGCAACAACAAACAGAGTGAAGAAGTCCCACCGTTACGGCTCTTGAACAGTCACTTTTCGGTACACCCTAATTCCCAATTTTTGCTTGGTATTCACTTTGTATCCTCTTCGATGCCCACCGTACATATTTTTTAATTATCTATTTTGCTCCGTTTGTTTTTTTTTTTTACATGATAAGAGTGATATGGGTTTGGTCATACTTGTGAGAATTTAAGTCGTGGATATCGAATTTCTGGTATTTGGATTGTTTTTTTATTTTTGCAGCTTGTGTGTTGGTGTGGATTTATTTTTGTAATGGGTATTTGTTGATAATAAGGACATTATTTTTATGGTTTTCTCTCTGCAGAGATTTTAGTTTCCCGCCCATTTCACTTGAAGAGAAAGAGAGCTGCAGCAAACAAATCATAAATCATCTTCTTC
Source organism: Striga hermonthica (assembly GCA_902706635.1). NCBI lineage: Eukaryota > Viridiplantae > Streptophyta > Magnoliopsida > Lamiales > Orobanchaceae > Striga > Striga hermonthica. Next base: position 23,494,722 of record CACSLK010027752.1, on the reverse strand, counting down.
GGGATGTTGATGACCGCTCATTTCAAGCTCTTCATGATACGGAAAGGTTTTTGGGTAACCGATCTATCTACCTTCTAAGTTCTAACATTCCAAGTTTCCGACCTAAAAATTAGCCTTTTTCATATCGTTACGGGAGGAGAAGGCCGTTTTTCATCGCTTTGTGAGGTGACGGGAGATCAGGGAATTGCGGATATCGAAGTCATCCGGCTAAGTTGTTAAAATAGTTTGTATTCAATATGCAGTCGTTTTACGCAGAAAAAAAATAGCATCGATCACTCAGAACGCAGGTCGATACTTTCATGCCCAAATTTTTCTGCTCATTCATATCCTCTCATATTCTATGATTTTTCTTTGTATGAGGCTGTCGATCAAATTAGGTAATAAATTGTTTCATTTGTTCGCATATGGTTCTGATGTTCTCCGCCCTAATTTATTTTAATTTTTAAATTTAAGTTCTCATGTTTTTGTAAAGGGCTTCGAGATGGGTTTGGTATTAATAGTCGGTGGATAATGTTGGAAACTTCCGCGAAGGCTCAACAAATTGCATTTTTTAGACGAGAATACTGCCTGTAAAAAAAATTATGCGTTTTTTTCTTTCGTACAAGAATGCTAGGGTTTATCTCATGATATTTTCTGTGTTCCCTCTATTTATTTCTGATTTCAATTTAGGTTGTTTAGGGCTTTTTCATCGTTTTCAGGATTCTTGGCATGAGGGTGTGGATGGTTAACGACATGTTCCAGCTTATGCTTCACAATTCGATGTGTTTCAGGTTCAATTTTGCCATATTTTTTTTCTGAACAAATTTTTTATTTCAATTTAGTATCTTCAGGGTCTTTTCAGTTCGTTTTTCAGGATTCTTTCTGGGCTTATGGATGTTAACGAAATTATGTTGTGTCTCATGCTTTTCAACTAAACTACATGGAGTTTTCTTGAGCCCCAAATTTATTTTACTGCTATTTTGTGTTACATTGTTTGATGAGCTGCTGTTTTTCAAGTACAATTGGGTTCGATAATGGTCCAACATAATAGAATGTATTACATTATTGTTTTGTTAAAATCTTGGTTTGTGAATGTTGTCACATCAGAATCATGGTAATAAATTGTGTAGGTTTATAAACTATTTTTTTTAACTCATGTTAGTAATCATTACAGTCTTGCAGCTTTTTGTAAAAAAAAACTTGCATGTGGTTAATTTCTGGCCTTTCATAACTGTATCTGAAATAAAAAACGTGAATTTGGGAAGAGATCATTCATACATTTAATTAAAATTTGAACATTTGATTCCAGGGCAGAACTGTGAAAGTGAGCAATGTTTCGGTGGGTACTTCGAATAGGACATCCAGAATTCTTTTCGCTTTCCGGGATAATTGAATATGTGGAGATGAAAAGGTTTTAAGCAGCTATTTTCATTCGAGTTTTTAGCTTTTCGTATAGTTTAAGTTCTGCATTCATATTTCATCAATGTGATTACGAATATTCTTATCTTGTTAGCTGGTATGACATACATTAATATCTTTGTGAGAGTGAGGACTCTCAAACAGCATTCATCACTTTTAAGGGTCCTCAGGGAGCTGATACTGCTATTCTGCTAACGGTATCCTCCATTACCCTGAAATACTTTTACTCGCTACATCGTTTTGTAATGAAAATTTTTGGGAGGGTCATATGGAATGTACTCGCAATTGGTCTTTGTTGCAGATCATTGTTGTCCACCAGTGATGTCTATACAAAATATTGAGAGTTGGCCACGCGAGAGTATGCTTTGTCTTTAAACCTTGTTCATTGATTTAGCATGGTGTATATGGTTTGTTTTGCCCATGATGTTCTTGTTCACATATCTTTCAAGTGTTAATTTCCAGTTTCCCTTATCATTTTTTGATCATAATCACCTTGTTGTTGACCTTAAAATCTGCCTAGGTAATAATCTCCACACAATATTATTACTTCATGGAATTATCAAGATATTCCTTTGCCTGCTTGTTTAGTATAGATTTGATGGGCAAGGGATAACCGAGTTACCTGACTCGGGTCGATCTCGAGGGAAGCGCTATTCGGAGCTTTATTGACTAAATGATCGTCCAAATCACAAAAAATTGAAAATAAAATCCTAAACATTCTAAGCAATTGATTGGATGAGTTGATTAACGCTAAACGAGCAATCGAAGACTAGCAACACAAATTACGAGTAAAGAGCAAAACTAAACCATCGGAGTCTCAAGTCATAAACGCAACGGGATGGTAATCACATAACATTGTCATGTTAGCTAAACCCTAGGTAGATAAATCACACTCTAGCACAAGACGAGTAAGCATTCATCTCCTAATCGCACTTAGTCAAGCATTCATGATCTAAAGCAAAAATCTTTTTCCTACAAACAACACAAGCACAATATCAATTTTCTCAAAGAGAAAATAAAGATACACGAAGTAATGGGCTTAAGACTAAATACCCACTCTTACACGCACTTGGAAGAGAAACGGAGTCAAAAGCTCGAAACTTTACTCGAAACAATGTCGCCGGAGAACCTCTCGGAAAATGACATGATTTCTTAGTCTAGAGAGAAAACATAAATATAAGCTAAGTTCTAAAAAGGGAAAAATGAAGTAATGAAAGATGGATCCCAAAATGCAAAGGACAAAATGTATTTATAGTCTAGCCCCAACACACACTAAAACACGCACATTAAAATGGGACACTCTCGACCACGCCACAAAATTTGCGAGCTCGCGCTGGTGAAATACATCTCGATCACGCGGATATGCCCGCGAGCACGCGGACGTGCGGTGCATGCGTATGGTCAGCACATGCGCGGGCGCTCTCGATGTCGCGCATGGATCCGCGGGCGTGGGCGTGTGCAACGGGGCACTCTCGACCACGCGGAAAGAATCCCGAGCGCGCGAGCGGGCGTATGAGCTAGGCTGCGGGGCTATCGATGTCTCGCATGGATCCGCGGGCGCGCGTTGGGTAGCGAAAGCGCGGGCTCTCGACCACGCAAAAGTTCCCGCGAGCACGCGGCGCTGGCGATGCGCGGTGCGCGGTGCTCTCGACCACGCGCACGATTCCGCGGGTTCACAGGCTTCGGCTGGGAGCAGCGGTGTGGCGCGCACGGGCGCGGCAGTGCAGCGCGCGGCCGTGCGTCCGGCTTGGCTAAGAACTCGATGTATTCGACAGACAGTGGTTCATCCGAAATGGCTCGGGATACTTGGAATTGACTTTGGGAGGCTCGTTACGGAAATTGGCTTGACTCTACCCTACATTCCTCAAAACAAACCTAAAAATTAAACCAAAACACGGACAAGTACGCAGAAATACAGAATAAAAGAGAAAGTATAAAATCACACAAAATGCGATAAAATGGACATTTCGACACAAAAACGAACCTAGAATAACACAAATAAACACATAAAAATAAGCAAAAAAACATAACAAACAACTCCCCCACACTTAGCTTTTTTCTTGTCCTCAAGCAAACAAAATAACAAGTAGCTCGAAGAGATAAATCGATCGGTCCAAGATTAACGAACATGCAAGATGAAACTCTCATTATCATTCGGTTATCCCAAAAATCTAAATCCAATCCGAGACACGGTCCCCACATAATGAATCAAACAAAACAAAAACTCGTCCCAAGTCATCCCACAAATGATTGCTAGAGTCAAACTCCCTCATTCACATATACGTGCAAAAACCATAAATAATCTACAAAACATGAAATAATAAGCACGAGATCAATAAGCCAACTCCCCGATTTTCTTTTTTTTTTTATTATTATATATTTTTTTATTAAATGAGGCACTTTTTCCAAATGAGAGCCGTTAGAACGATTATTACCTAGGTTTAACCTCGTGGATTATTCCCGAGTTGCCTAGGCCGGTTTCCCGTGCTCGTTGGTCCGATCTCTCTAGAAGATTAACCGAGCCAAGAGGAGCCTAATCCCTTCGACTCCCACGAACTCATTTCGTGAGCTTCTTTTTCCAAACGAGATTTCCGGACAAGATGATCTAGGTTTAACCTCGAGGAGTCTCCCCGAGTTTCCTAAATCAGTTACCCGGGCTCATTATCCCAATCCACAAATGACTCGGAATAAGAAGAGCATAATCCGTACTTCCTCGCGAACTCACTTTAATTGTTTTTTTTTTCTTTTTTTTTTTTAGGGAGAGGCACACAAGGATACATCACAATTACAATACATAATCATCACGAATCAAACGAAACGTATCACAAGTGTATAGATAACACGTTACAACGATAATCGAACATAAGGAAAGCATGCCTCAAGATAACCAATCGAGAACAAACAAAGGACAAAACAATTTCGTTAATCCACGTGAGAGTTCCAATGTCAACGAATCATCAATCAATTAAAGAAAACCGTCAAATTAATCAAGTACATCAAGCATGAATGCTAATAGTGAAACCAATCAATAATCTCGACTCACCACTTAGCTATCTCGACTCTCGAACAAACATCTAGTTCCATGCGGAAGAGATGACACGAACACACAAAAACTCAAATAAAACCGGTCCACGACACAATGAATACGAAAAATAAGGCACAAAAACGAAGAGAATATCACCTAAACATGCATAATCACGAAATTCCTCCCCCACACTTCAAACAAAGCAATGTCCTCATTGCTTGACCAAAAAGTATAGGCGAAAGCACATAATCACGTACGTTCATGCGATAAAAAGGAAGACGAGACACAAAGACAAACAAACAAGACACAATCACACAAAGACACACAAGAAGCAAATAAAGAAAGAGAAAATAGGAAAAGAAAATGCGCACTCGACATGGTGGTCGTCACCACCGTGTGTCCAATAGTGGTCGTCCGAAGTGAATAGAGAAGGTTAACCGAAGGCTATAGAGCGTGAAATTGAGCCATCCGAACGGTTTAGTATTTGAGCACATGAATCGAGAGAGGCCATGTGTGTGTCTCGGAGAGATGGTAACCATGAATGCATAAACTCGTCGTAGACACACGTTCACGTGAAAACGCAAAAATTGGGCCTCGAAGTCCTTGTCGTTCTCCGCCATGGTCCAACACAATGAACTTCGTATGTATGCAACGCATAAGCGATTACCGGCGTTTGCCGTAAGTAGGTACCTACAACTCAAACTCCCGGCAAAAATACACGTATATGTGGCACGCCCGGCAAGACGTGCCCAAACATACAAGTCTAACCTGATAATCTCAATCCGACTACTCCGGCAAGAGTAGTGATCCAAGAATAACGCATATAATGAAAGTACGGAAATACAAATTGAAATCTAGACGTTGGACTTTGGAAAAATTTTCGAGAAAAACGGTCGCCGGAGTTTGAAAATAGAGAAATATAGAAAATAGGAGATCCGGTCGCCGGAAAAGGGTACCAAATGAAAGGAATCGATGGCATATAACAAGAAAAGTCCAAAGATACTTACCGGAAACTCTGTGGGTGCTCGTTCTCCGGAAAAATGGTCGTCGGAAAAGTTCGTCAGATCCGGCGACAGTGGCCAGAAAATGTGCGGTCCGGCGTGACGAGTCCGGGAGTGCCTTCAGATTTCGGTGGGTCCATGTGAGTCACCGGCATTTTGAATTTGAAGGTTTAAGAAATTTGTAGATCTACGAGCTTTCGCCGGAAAATCGGAAGTCCTTATGCCAGAATTTTTCGTTGAGGTTTGGATATGTCGTTGGCATCGACGAGAGCTTCGCGTTGATATAAAATTCATCCCGATCGGAGCAAGTTGGCCGGAAAAGGTGGCGGCCGGCGGCGGACGGCGG
>CACSLK010027752.1:23455535-23487217 GCA_902706635.1 Striga hermonthica | reverse complement strand
TCGATAAAGTTCAATACTGTGCATGTTGTTTGACGTTCCTAACAGAACCCAACATTGCCTTCCCCGGCAACAGCGCCATTTTGTTGAGTATAGATTTGATGGGCAAGGGATAACCGAGTTACCCGACACTGGTCGATCTCGAGGGAAGGCTATTCGAAGCTTTACCGACTAAATGATCGTCCAAATCACAAAAATGTAAAATAAAATCCTAAAAATTCTAAGCAATTGATTGGATGAGTTGATTAACGCTAAACGAGCAATCGAAGACTAGCAACACAAATTACGAGTAAATAGCAAAACTAAACCATCGGAATCTCAAGTCATAAACGCAACGGGATGGTAATCACATAACATTGTCATGCTAGCTAAACCCTAGGTAGATAAATCACACTCTAGCACAAGACGAGTAAGCATTCATCTCCTAATCGCACTTAGTCAAGCATTCATGATCTAAAGCAACAATCTTTTCCTCCAAACAACACAAGCACAATATCAATTTTCTCAAAGAGCAAATAAAGATATACGAAGTAATGGGCTTAAGACTAAATATCCACTCTTACACGCACTTGGAAGAGAAACGGAGTCAAAAGCTCGAAACTTTACTCGAAACAATGTCGCCAGAGAACCTCCCGGAAAATGACATGATTTCTTAGTCTAGAGAGAAAACATAAATATAAGCTAAGTTCTAAAAAGGGAAAAATGAAGTAATGAAAGATGGATCCCAAAATGCAAAGGACAAAATGTATTTATAGTCTAGCCCCAACACACACTAAAACACGCACATTAAAATGGGACACTCTCGACCACGCCGCAAAATTCGCGAGCTCGCACTGGTGAAATACACCCTCGATCACGCGGATATGCCCACGAGCACGCGGACGTGCGGTGCATGCGTATAGTCAGCACATTCGCGGGCACTCTCGATGTCGCGCATGGATCCACGGGCGCGGGCGTGTGCAACGGGGCACTCTCGACCACGCGGAAAGAATAGCGAGCGGGCGTATGAGCTGGGCTGCGGGGCTCTCTATGTCGCGCATGGATCCTCAGGCGTGCGTTGGTCAGCAAAAGCGCGGGCTCTCGACCACGCGAAAGTTCCCGCAAGCACGCGGCGATGGCGATGCGCGGTGCGCAGTGCTCTCGACCACGCAAAAGTTCCCGCGAGCAAGCGGCGCAGGCGATGCGCGGTGCGCGGTGCTCTCGACAACGCGCACGATTCCGCGAGTTCGCGGGCTTCGGCTAGGAGCAGCGGTGTGGCGCGCACGGGCGCGGCAGTGCAGCGCGGGGGTGCGTCCGGCTTGGCTAAGAACTCGATGTATTCGACCGACAATGGTTTGTCCGAAATGGCTCGGGATACTTGAAATTGACTTTGGGAGGTTCGTTACGGAAATTGGCTTGACTCTACCATATCGTCCTTGAAAAAAACCTGAAAATTAAACCAAAACACGGACAAGTACGCCGAAATACAGAATAAAAGAGAAAATATAAAATCACACAAAATGCGATAAAATGGACCGGTCGACACAAAAACAAACCTAGAACCGAATCAATAACACAATAAACACATAAAAATAAGCACAAAAACATAACAAACACTGCTTCGTGGAAATTGAAGTTCATGTGATTGTACTCACTGTTCTCAGATGGCTGGTGGTGTTTGGTTCAAAGCCGGTGTTAGCCTAAAGGTACTTTGGTATTCTTTATCATATTTTTCAAATTTAAAATGCCCTTTATGTTTATGGGTTTAATAATTTATGATTATAAACTTTTTCTCAGGGTAAGGTGACAATTGCTACTAAAGTTGGTGTGAGCTGGAAAATCCCGATGGTGCTGTTTGCTAACAAGGTAACATGATATGGAGGCAAAGGATTGAAGAACAAGCTTCTCAAGGAGGGAGACAGGTGGGAGAATTTTAAATATGGAGATGAAGTTGAAGGTTTTATCATAAATGTTCAATTTTTTTACAGAAATACTATGCCATATTTGAACTTTGATTACCATTTCTTATGTCGACGAATGGTGCAGTTCAGTATGTGAACACTTTGATGGATAAGACTCAATTTCATTCTAGCCTCACACCTCTCAAATTTAATTTGGGTCAAGGTACGTTTACAACCATTTGTTCAAACATTTGAAGTTCATTACTGAAAAGGAAAATATTTAACTGTCTACTATGGCTGCAGTCGGGCATTGATATTTGCAATCATGGTAATCTGAGTATTTACTATGTGCACTTGGTTTATAGTCGTATACATGGCAAATTGGTGCTATTCTTATATAATTCTCTTAAATTTGTTGTCCAGACTTAAAGCTTAAAGGATGCAACAACATGGGAAGTTGGTGGGAATGGATCGACCACTGGAGTCCCTTATTCTATGTACCTCCTTTTTGGTATTCTTGTCGATTCATTGAACTTATAACTTAGCTTTTCGTTGAACTTTACGTTGACTCTTGCTCCTTATATCTATCATTATTTACCTGGTTGTGTCGTACAGTTGATACCATTAAGGGCCTAGGCTATAACTGTTACACAAAGCGATTTTTGTTTTTTATATACCACAGGTCCAGGGTATTTGTCAGAATTTTTTTTACCAGCTTCCAAGCTGGGAAAGAGAGATTTATTAGTTATGGTAACAAGAAAAATGAGGTATGTCGGATGTTGCTGAAATATCCATAAGTTATTTCATGAACAATCATGTTGTCTTATGCCTAAACTTATATTGAAAAAAAAAAGCTCCAGGGTTTCGGATAAGAAAACAAGCAGCTCCTCCTCCATTGCCTTGCCTTCTAATGGCAATCGCAGCCGCAAACTGGTGGTTCTCCAATGTCGCCTCCGCCAGCTGCACCACCAACCACCGTCTCTTCTCCACCTTGAAGGGACTCTCTTGTTTACCCAATGTTCATAAACCGTCCAACTATAAAAAACAAATCTCGGTGAGAGGAAAACCTAAATGCTACTTATTTTAATCGCCTGATGAGGTACTCCAGCAGATTTTTTAGATTCTATGTTACTAAATTTGATGTTTGTTCCTTTCTTATAATTTGTAATTATGTCTTGTAATTACACTTTCTCTAAGTAGGCTTTCTGAGTCTGATGAAAAAAAACAAAGTGTGCTTGTGATATCTTTGATGGCTCTATGTTAGCTTTTTTTTTTCTTTTTCCTTTTGGTTTTTGTTTTTTTAATTTTCTTTTATATTATATTTTAGTGTGAGGCTTTGTCTAATATAAAGGATGCTCTTTTACTTTTCATTTTCAATTGCCATGTTAATCTCACCATTTTGAAAGTATTGTGAAGAAGGTGTTGTTTTAGTTGAGGAAAAAATTTGGTCGAGTGGATTAGAAATCAGTCATAATAAGAAACGAAAGCAAGAAATGAAAGCATGCAAGAGAGAGTATAGAAAATTGGTAGCCATGGCAAACTGCTAGAGCAGCATCGTCACTTCCGATTATAATTTATTAATTCTTATGCACACCTTCCACACTCCATTTACCCAACTATTTCTTTTTCTATTTCTGTGTATTTAAAACACTCACTCTGAATTTTAATATAATTTCTCTCAAAATTTTATTTGTCAAATTTTCATGGAAAAGACTTTGTTGGGCTCTAAAATTTTCTAAACATCGTTTCAGTTAATATGCCCTTAGGTAGCATCTTTTTTTTCCCGTGTCTACGGTTTCTTCTGAAGGGCTACTCTATTTGTCCGCATGAAGTATTTTGATGTTAGATTGATTAGTAGTCTATTTCACTCTCTTCCGTTAGTACAAGGGTCGTTTTTCTTTTTGCAAAAAGTTATAGAATTGATAGCTTTTTGGAGTTCAAAGGTAGCATCTTTTGTCATGCTTGAAGAATTTAATGGAACGTTTAATTTTACTACTTTGTTGTTTGCTCATGGTATTATTCTGTTGTGTCTCGGTTGAGATTGTTGTTTTGTGAGATTTGTTCTTTCTTCCAATTCATTGGAAAAAAAATGTGCTTTTTGATTGAAATGTTTAGTACCTCATTCTTGATGAAATTTTGCAGCGGCGAAAAGAGGTTGGCTCACCTGTTAAATCAAATTGAGATGTTGCCCAATTTGGACACATGTCTGCTGTTAGATTAAGCAACAAAAATGAAACAGCTAGAATTTTGAGCTCACACTCTGCAAGAAGACATGGACTTTCATTCACTTGTAGTGACGCTTTGGGTCATAAATTGAGGATTTTTGATGCACACGTCTTTTTGTCGAGATCTAAGAGGAAGTTATCTGTTTAGAAAGTGTGCATGCTCTCTAATGTTTTTTAAATGGATTTGGATAATCATTAGTGGATGAAGAACAAACATAATTGATTCTGAGTATATGTTTATTGACTTGGTTGTTTTGTTTTCATTAGCTACCAAAGAGCATGACTTGGCAACATAGTAACTTTTTGAAAGTTGCTTAGTCGTCTTTCCTTTAACTCCTCATCCTAATTTAAGAGCAATATTGATATGACCCAAAGCGTATGAAAAGGATAAAATTTCTTTCAATTTTATCCTTTTAAATAATTTACTAATTTAAGAGCAATATTAATATAATCATGTTGTAATACTCATACCTGACTCAACATTAAATTTCATCTTGTTTTCCTCTCCATTTCGTTTTCTCCCGCATGTGCATCCCACTTTCCTATCTTCTATTTTCCTTATTTTTTTCTCTCTCCCATTATTTCTGTTTCCTGGCCCACTTTTCTCTCTCTTCTATTTTTCTCTTCTTTATTCTTTTTCTTTTCCTCTCTCCTTGCTTCTCTCTTCCCGTAATTTCCTCCTCTTTTCTTTTCTTCTTCATTTCTTCACTTTCCTCCTCTTTTCTTTTCTTCTTCATTTCTTCACTTATCTTTTCCCTCTTAATACTCTTCTTTTCCCTTCATACGAATCTCTCCGATTGAAAACTAATCCCTTTATTTTTCCTTTCAATTTTTCTTCTCTTGTTTCTCAAATTTCCCTTTCCTTTGAATTTACTGGCTTCAAACCCATGGTTTTCGGTTGTTGGAGAGGGTGACCTTGAGCTCGGATTGATGGAGCTGGCAGACGTCCGAGAGGCCCATTTTCGAGAGAACTTCAAGATTTTTTTTTCATTAATATACGAATGTTTATATAAATGTATAGTTTCATCATCTTGATTTTTTTTAATATATTAATCAATGTAAAAAATTGATTGATATCCATGATTTTATATGAGTTTCATAATGATTAATAAAAAAAAAAAAAAGAGAAAGGAGGGAGAGGAGGAAATCTGGATTTTTTTTTTCTTTCGCTTCTATTCAATGAAGTCTTGGATGGAAATTTTCGTCAAGGAAGACTCACAAGAAAACTTTTCTTGATAGTGAATTTTAATAAATATAGATTTGTAATATTATGATTTCTGATACAGAAGTTCGTCTATAAGACGCAACTGTAGAGCATAGTCTCGTCCAGAAGGCAGAGACTCGTGTTGATAACATGTTATAAAACTAGAGAGAAATAGAGATAATAGAAAAAATGTTTCTCTTAGGTACAATTTTCATTATAACTGAAGCTCCAATTTATAGGAAACTTCTGATGGCACAACCGTAATAATACAATTACATCGGGGGCAAAATAGTCATTCACATACATTATTTTGTAATAACATTAATGGTGTGGACCATATATATTTATAACATTAATTGTTTTTTATTTAGAGTTTTAGACTTAGCACCAATATTGTCCAAATAGCCCCTACAAAGCACTTGGGGGTGTTTGGATATGAATTCAACTAGTAAAAAATTAGTTTTTTTAACCATAGTTAAGTTTAGAAGAAAGTGATATAGTTAGTTGTTAGTAGATATATTAAAATAATATTTAAAATAATATAATTAAAGTTGATTTGATATAAAAGTAGGAGAAAATGATTGGAAGTAATAGTTAGTTAAATTATGTGAGTGGATGAATTATGAATTAAAGTTGATGTGATGTGTAAGAATGATTGGTTGGTATTATTTAATTATAGTTAGTTAAAATTATGTGAGTGGATGAATTATGAATTAAAGTTGATGTGATGTGTAAGAATGATTGGTTGACATTATTTAGTTATATTGATAATTATGGAGATAGTGGAGTTAAATTAAAGTTGAGTTAAATTTGAGTTTTGATTGAGATTTTTACTGTTGAAACTATATACAATCACGCCCTTGATGATTTGTTATTTGCTTAGTTTTTATGAAGTGAACTTAGTACTTCATTAAGAAATATTTTTATTTTATTATTATTTATATTTTTATATATTTTAAATCATTTTAATAAACATTTCAAATTTTTATTTTTTAAATAATTGTAAGTTCAACATAAATAATAATGATAAAGTATGTTGATGCCCTTATAAACCGGGTAGTTTATATATATATAAAAAAATAAATAAATAACTGAACAAAAATAAAAAAGAAAAAAAAAATTGTGGACAAAAATAAAACACATGTATTCTCATAATACGTTTTTTAATTAATTTTTTTTAACAAAAACGTATTTCGATAATACGTTTTAAAATTAAATTACTTTTTAAAAAATTAATAAATAAAAAGTATTTTGATAATACGTTCTATATTTTAAAATTAATGAAAAAAAAATTAATATGTAGTATGTATTTTGTGTTTTGGACTCGTTTGTGCTCGTTTGAATTCGGAATTGAGTTCTGTTTTTTCTTATACGTAGCTAATGAATTCCTCTATTCAATGATACTTGAATGGCTAAATTATTCTTGAAATTATATTCTCTCAAAGCTCTTGACAAATGCATTAGACGTGTTTCGCGCGACTTTACTTTTTGGGCCCGTTCGGACTCGTCCAAGCTCGAAATTGATTTCTACTTCTTCCTATCTGTCGCCAATGAACCCTTCTGCACAACCATGATTTTCTGATCAATTTTTGGGCTACGCCTATTCCTCACGGGCTAAATAATTAATAAAACACTCATTATATAAATAGATGGCCCATGATTTGTATTTTGTGTTTCGGGCTCGTTTGGGTTCGTCTGAACTCGGAATTGAATTCCATTTTTTTTTTCTATACGTAGCTAACGAACTCTCTATTCAAAGATGCTTGCATGAACAAATTATTCTTGAAATCATATTCTTCCAAAGCTCATGACCAATACGTTAAACGTGTTTCGCGCAACTTTGCTTTGGGGCCGTTCGGACTCGTCCAAGCTCGAAATTAATTTCTGCTTCTTTTTATATGTAGCCAACGAACTCGTCTACACAATCATCATTTCCCGGTCAATTTTCGGGCTAAATATAATTCTCACGGGCTAAAATGAAACCTCGAGCGCTCGAACTCGCCCTTGACAAATTCACTCATTTTGCTACTATTCCCACGTGAATTCAAGCTTCTCTAATTAAATGCTCGGAACTCTGAAATACTCGATCAATGCTCCGCATGACATCGTGTATGAATCATCTACACGTCTCAACTCAATTCTCGGTAAACCGAAGTCACATGCGACCTTGCGAGACCCACGTAAACATATTTATCATTTAATTTACTAATATGCACCCTCGAACTCGAGCTTCTCCAAATATTTGATCAAGACCTCGAAATAATAAATAGATGCCACAAACGGCTTCTCCTCTTCTTGTGCTTTCCCGAAAGTACTTTTCGTTAATATTCGACTCGCTTATCGAGGCCCGACGGAACACTCTAAAGGTTCTCTACGATAATATATATTAATTCTGGAATTAAACGGGTATACTTAATCTGAACTGATTGGACTCGGAAAATACTAAGAAAAATCTCGAAATTAACTAAAATGATAGTAAAGATTTATGCCTCCTATTGAATAGACAAAAAACTGAAAAAATCGAGAAAAACGAAGCCTCGAATGCTCGAACTCGTCCTTGACAAATTCACTCATTTTTCTACTATTCCCACGGAAATTTAAGCTTCTCTAATTAAATGCTCAGAACTCCGAAATACTCGATTAATGCCCCGCATGACATCGTGCCTAAATCATCTACACGTTCCAACTCGATTCCCGGTAAACCGAAGTCACACGCGACCTTGCAGGACCCACGTAAATGACTTTTTCATTTATTTTACTAATATACACCCTCGAACTCGAGCTTCTTTAAATAAATGATCGGGACTTCGAAATAATAAATTGATGTCACAAACGACTTCTCCTCTTCTCGTACTTTCTCGAAAGCACTTTTTGTTAATACTCAATTCGTTTATCGAGGCCCGACGGAACACTCTAAAGGTTCTCTAAGATAATATTAATTCTGGATTTAAACTGGTATACTTAAACTGAACTGATTGGACTCGAAAAATACTAAGAAAAATCATGAAATTAACTAAAATGATAGTCAAGATTTATACATCCTCTTGAATAGACGAAAAACTGAAAGAATCGAGAAAAACGAAGCCTCAAACGCTCGAACTCGTCCTTGACAAATTCACTCATTTTTCTACTATTCCCACGGGAATTCAAGCTTCTCTAATTAAATGCTCGAAACTCTGAAATACTTGATCAATGCCCCGCATGACATCGTGCCTGAATCATCTACAAGTCCCAACTCGATTCTCAATAAATCGAAGTCACACACGACCTTGCGGGACCCACCTAAACAGATTTTTCATTTATTGTACTAATATGCACCCTCGAACTCGAACTTCTCTAAATAAATGATTGGGACTCGAAATAATAAATCGACGCCACAAACGGGTTCTCCTCTTCTTGTGCTTTCACGAAAGTACTTTTCGTTACTGTTCAATTCGCTTATCGTGACTCGACGGAACACCCGAAGTCGCCTCATTAAATAAGCTAATATATTGTCGAAATACGTCTACGTTAACTTAATTATGTAATTAATTTAATGATAATAAAACGTATTTTGAGAATACGTTTTACATTGTAAAATGTATTCTCGTAATACGAGCGTTTGATTTTGGTCCATATTTTATTTTTTTGTTTTATTTTTGTCTATTTATTTTTTTTAATTTTTATTTAAGTAAATAAATCCTTATAAACCGCTAATTCAAAATAATTATTTACCAAATATTTTTTTACAAACCATTAACACTATCATCAACCGGTCAAAACAGCTAACTCAATCCGCTAGCTCAATATAATTTGCTAACAACGCCGTATGAAAGTGGTAGGTGGAAATCAGAACATTCGGCACATCCACCAAACTAATGCAATTGAAATTGAAACCCTAATTTCCCAAATATTCGCCTTCATCGCCAAATCTCTCGTCTTCATTTTGGCCCACCATTCACCGTAAGTCCGTAACTCAACTCTTACATCTTCGTTCGCCGTCTTCATCTCGCTTTCGCCAACAAGAGTTATAAAATTTTCTTGAAGTCTCGTTTCAGGTCTCTCGAGATTGATTTCTTGGACCCTTTGTTAAATCTTTCCAAGTCACAACTGTCACACAAATATGAAGCTTTATGAGGTAAGCCTACATCGGAAGCTTTGGATCGTGCTGCGTTGAGGACCAAGCACATCTCACCTTTTTTTTGTAAGTTTATTTAATTTGTAATTGCTTCATTTTCTATTTTTTTTTTTTTTTTTTAAAAAAATGGAACTTTCTGTTTTTTTTTTTCCTCAAAATTGGAGCTCAGCATGTCATTATACATTCGAAAAAGGAGGTCTCTATTATTTTTTCATATGACTGATTTTTTTTGGTATTTAGTTTTAGCTTAATGTGATAACAAACCAATGTTTATCAACGGGTCCTTTATAGTAATTGATTGAACACCCAAAATTTTAAATTTTATCAATTTAGGACCTAGTTCCTTTTTTATCAAATCAGGTTAGTCTTAGGCTTAAAGCTAGGTGATAGTTTATAAGTGATTTTTGAGATTATAACTTATGACTTATTATTGCCGTAAAGCTAGCTTATATGGTAAAAGTGTTTGCTAAAATTAGTTGATAAGCTAGTTGAAATAAAATTTTCAACGAGCTTATTTGAAAAGTTACTCAAATAAGCTTATGAGATTAAAAGAGCTCGTCCTACCAACGGAACTTATTTGAATACATTAACTTGTAAACTAACCAAATAAGCTATAATCTAGCTTATTTGATTACCAATCTTCATTTCTCATTCCACAAGCTTTTGTTTCAACTGAAAAACGAACTTTTAAGAGAAAAAAAAAAGGAAAATGAAAAAGATAAAAAGATTAACCTGGGGCCACAACCCAATTGTGAAACTTAAATGGCAAAAAATGCATATTATTATGAGCAAACAAAAAAGAATGGCCCCAATAACCGGAACTACCGTAGTCCAGCTGAATATAAAGCCTGAAAATCGCATTCTGAATTCTCTTCCCTCGCTACCTCGCTCCCTTTCAATTTGGGAAAAAAAGAAAAACGAGAAGACTACACTGCAGGCTGCGAGTAAGCATTAGAAGAGGTGAGCTTGATAATATGGTACACACCAAATGGCTGTTATACACAAGAAAAATACACGTATCTTTCATTTTGTGATTCTTTTCGTTGTTGGCTCCATCCAATTGTACCTGTTCTTGCCCTGATTGGTATATGATGGGTTCGTATAATGTGGTGATCTTGTTTGTTGTGCAAGAGTGGAGTTTTGGTTGTTTGTTTTCGTGTGGGTTCTTCTTTCCATTGCATGTGTTCGACGAAAAGCCTGAGCTGGCACTGATGACTCTGAACATTTATTTATCCTTATCCATAGTTTTGAACTTATTTGAATTTGATATAAATGCTTGTTGTGAGGTAAAAAAGCATGAATCTTCAAATAAGCTATGATGAGTGTAGGCATTATTCTGTCTTATTCTTCTCTTTTTTCTTTTACTCTGTTATATGGGGGTAAATTTGAAATGGGTGGGGATCAATTAGTCTTTGCTTTGAATGCTTGTATCATCCAATCACGGATAATGATTTCTAACTGGAACAATTGGCTCCTCATTTGCAGCAATCTATATTTTTCTTTGTCCATAAGAAAACCAACCCATGTCTCGAATTGCATTCCTACAAAAACTTGGTAGACAAGTCAACCCACTCATGGCCCAAAGGGTCCAGCCCTACGCCACCATGCTCCAATCCACTGCCCCCAACCCAACAGACTCCCTCCAAAATATGGCCATACCCCAGCTACCAATTGGCCAAAACATCCCCAGAAAGGACAAAATCACCTTCCTTGTGCACTCTCTTACAGGCCTCTCGGACAACAAACATCTTATCTACAACACGCTTGATGCATGGGTCGCATGGGAACGTGACTTCCCAATTGGTGCCCTAAAAAACGTGATTCTTGCCCTTGAGAAGCAAAACCAGTGGCACCGCGTAATTCAGGTCATCAAGTGGATGCTGAGCAAAGGGCAGGGGACGACGAGGGGGACCTACGGGCAGCTGATTGAAGCCCTTGACAGGGACAACCGAGTTGAGGAGGCGAACGAGATCTGGAAAAAGAAACTCGCTTTTGATTTGCATTCGGTCCCTTGGAAGCTGTGCAAGATGATGATTTCAGTTTACTACCGTAATAATATGCTGGAGGAGCTCGTGGGCCTTTTTGAGGGTCTCGAGGATTTTGACAGGAAACCGCCTGAGAAGTCGATAGTGCAAAAAGTGGCGAATGCGTACGAGGTGCTCGGGCTGGTGGAGGAGAAAGGGCGGGTGCTCGAGAAGTATAAGGGCTTGTTTGACGAGCCTTCTGGTGGGAAATTGAAGAAAGCAAGGAAGGGGAGGAGGCCCAGCCAGGAAGGTTGAACTTGGGTTTTCCGTGGTCTATTTGTGCTTACGAATCTTAGATTGTGGGAATTCTTTTTGTAGATCGCTAGTTGCTAGAGGGACAATTTGAAGATTTTCACTTACATTTTGTGAAATATGCGAAAAAAAGATGGGTGTTTTTCCTTTTGTTTCCTTTTTCTCTTCTTTTTATCGACCTTTTTTTTTTTTTTGTGTGTGTGTGTGTGTGTGTGTTAATTTTATCAACTTGGATTCAAACTGTGTAACACCAGCTAACCGAGTCAAACAAGGGCAAAAACCAGGTGTGACAAACTCAACCAATTCATAGATGTGTGTATTATTATTCATTTCAAATTCTTGGCTTCAAGTTCATCCATTCAAATTAAGCCTTTGTAGAAAAGATTATGCTTAAAATTATGTCACAGCCTTTATATAGCTCAAATCCTTATATTATCCTTTTATCTTAACATATGTTTTTTTTTTTTTTTCCAAGGCAAACAACAGAAATATATAACTCAAATTTCTGATACAAACGAGCAATCAACAGATTGCAACAACGAGAAAGACAGAGCCTCCCCCTCAAAGACCAACATGGTCCAACTACTACAACTAGAAACACAAACAATTCACAATATTACAATCCAGAAACAAAGCCTTAACCTCCTCAACTAATTCAAAATAAGAACAACAATGGGATACAGAATTAGACAGTAACTTCACAGCTTTGGTATCATTGAAATAGCAGGTACATTGTTGTCCTTTTGTTTCTTTGTATTGCCCCAGGCTCCACTTAGCAGCATGAAGAACTGCTATAGTGTCATCCATCTCCCCATCTGCACTTGCTATGACACCATTCCATTGCAGCTTCTTATTGTCCCCATCCTTGCCAGAACACATCACTTCAATCAACCCTTCCTCAGTTAGTTGAGCACTGATTGTCAACCATGGCAATCCTACCCTCCTAGAATCCCCAACTGAGTTAGAATCAATCTCCTTCAACAGTTTATTAGAATTCCACTCCACCCACTCAGAATGAGCTCCTCTCACTATGTCTTGTTCATTAAACCAATCCCCCTTGAAGACCCATTTATTTCTGGCTTTCCACAAATTCCAGATAAGATGCACAGAAAAGACCAGCCTCTCCTTCACAGAACAAGATAATCTTTTAGAGCACAGCTCCATCCACCATTGCTGAAAGGTGATGGATTCCGCATTCAAGCTACTCCATTCTACCCCACCCAACTTCCAACAGATTTTAGATTTAGGACAGTTGAATAGTAAATGATTTAAATCTTCAACATCCTCACCACACACCCTACAAATCTTATCAATATCCATTCCTCTCCCAACCAACTTGCCAGCCACCCCAATAAACCCATACCAACATTTCCATAAAAAGAATTTGATTTTAGGCTTAATAGGAAGATGCCAAGTATTATGCCAAACTTTCTTCCACAAAATTGGAGAACCACTAGTAGAAGCTAAATTCTGATCCCTGCCTTTGTTATGCATGATGTACTGGTACACTGTCTTGGTAGTGAAATTACCTTTAGAGTCCCAATGCCATATAATCTTATCCTTCTGTCTATGACTAGACAAAGGGATTTTTAAAATCAGAGCTGCATCAGAAGGATCAAAGGTTTGGAGAATTAAATCCCGGTCCCACTCTCTACCCCCCAGTCTAATCAAATCACTAACTTTCTGCACCCTAACTTTATCACCCCAGAAGCAACATTTAGGCTTGAAATCAAAATTATTAGGGATCCAAGGGGAATCCCAGACTTTGATAGACCTACAATTTCCTACCTCAAACCTAGCCCCCAACCTATAGGTCTTCCTAACCCCTAACCAACTCTTCCAAAGCCAAGAATCCCCATTCTTGGCTTGGACCTCAAGCAAACTCCTATCCCAATAATATCTCCCTTTAAGCACTCTGCTGACCAAAAGATTTTGAAAAGATTGGATCCTCCACAGTTGCTTAACTAACAATGACTCATTAAAAGCTCTGAAATCTCTAAATCCTAATCCCCCTTCCTCCTTGGGCCTAGCTATTTTATCCCATTCTACCCAGTGGATTCTATTACCCCCCTGCTCATTCTTGCCCCACCAAAAATTAGCCATATCCCTACAGATTTGATTGAGAACAGCTACTGGAATTTTAAAACAAGACATGACATATGTAGGAAGGGCACTCAACACAGATTTTATCATAATATCTCTCCCTGAGTCACTCAGAAATTTGTTTTTCCAGCTCAAAATTTTGTTACTCACACACTCACTCACAAACTGGAAAGTATCTCTTTTAGACCTACCAATGCCTAATGGAAGCCCCAGATATCTAGAGGATTTGACACTCTTAATACCAGAAAGAATTCCACAGATATGGTCCTGAGTTCCAACAGAGGTGTTTTTAGAAAACAAAATTGAAGATTTGTCAAAATTCACAGCTTGGCCTGACTCAATTCCGTACTGAAAAAGAATGTCACAAATAAGATAGGCATGGTCAGCATCAGCTTTACAGAACAATAAGGAATCATCAGCAAAGAATAGATGACTTACTGGAGGAGCATGTCTACCTATTTTCAGACCCTGAAAAAGACCAAAGTTGCTGGCTTGGTTAATGAGATTTGAAAGGGCTTCTGAGACAATAATGAACAGGTAGGGAGATAAAGGGTCTCCCTGCCTCAGACCTCTGGTAGGTTGGAGAAAACCAAGCACAGAACCACTTAAATTGAAAGAATATGAGGCAGTGCACACACAAGCAAGTATCCAAGATATGAAAGTTTCATAGAATCCCATTTTTCTACAGACTTTAACAAGAAATGACCACTCTACTCTATCATAGGCCTTAGCCATGTCAAGTTTAATGGCCATGAAGTTCTGATTGCCTTTTCTTTTGCTATTTAAGTAATGGACACATTCATTGGCCACTATAACATTATCTAGGATTTGCCTACCTGGTACAAAGGCTGACTGAGCACTAGAAATGCAATGAGGCAAAACAGTTTTTATCCTATTAGACACTATTTTAGCAATCAGCTTATAGATCACACTGCAAAGACTTATAGGCCTGAAATCAATAACCTTAGAGGGGTTCTTTTTCTTAGGGATAAGGGTAATAACAACATGATTAAGACCTTTAGGCAATTTACCAGAATCAAAGAAATTATGCACAGCCAAACACACATGATATTTAACAGTAGACCAGGACTTTTGAAAGAAACAAGCAGTAAATCCATCAGCCCCAGGGGCCTTGTCCTGGTCCATTTGAAACATAGCACTCTCAATCTCTTCATCAGTAACAGAACAAATAAGTTGAGCATTCATATCACAAGTAATGGATCTAGGTATGCCATCTAAGTTGCAGTTATTATCAAGAGAGTTAGAAGATTGGAAGAGTCTTTCAAAATACTGCATAATTTCACTGAGCAACTCTCTCTGGTCTTGACATCTAGACCCATCAGCTTTGACAATATTATCCAGAGAATTAATTCTCCTCCTTTGGTTAACACAAGCATGAAAAAATTTTGAATTTTTATCCCCATCTCTAAGCCAAAGAATTCTAGACTTCTGTTTCCAGAACTGCTCTTCACTTTTATAAGCCAGTTGGGATTCAATTTTACATCTATTCCATTCACCCCAGTCCCTTCACCCACCTAATGCTCTCAAGTTAGCTAATCTCTCCTTACACTCTTCAATTTTCAACCTAGCATTACCCACATTCCTCTTCTTCCAATGAGTAATAGCAGTCCTGACATTCTTCAGTCTCTGCTGAATACTGTACAGGGCATGACCAGATACAGAGAGATTCCAGGCTTCAGAGGTAAGATCTTTGAATCCTTCATGATTAAACCACCTATCCTCAAAAACAAACCTGTTCTTAAACACCTCACACCCAGGGTTACTCTCAAGCAGGATAATAGAATGATCAGAGGCAGACATGGGAATGATTTTAACCAAGGCATTAGGGAAACAATCAAGCCAATTTTGGGAAAACAAAAATCTATCAAGTTTCTCCTCAATGGCTTGGTCCCCTTTTCTGTTATTAGACCAAGTGAAGGGGTGGCCTATGGTTTTAGTTTCACTGACACCCAGGCCAGAAACTAGGTTCCTAAAGGCCAGAAAGCTAGCCTCCTCCCTTCTGTGGCCACCTGATTTCTCAGAGTGATCTAATATATCATTAAAATCTCCACAGATAAACCAAGACTCACCCCAGTAGAGACTATGCCTTAAGATCACTTCCCACTGGCTATACCTAATCTCCCTATCAGTGCTAGCATACACAAAAATACCCCAACACACATCAGAAGTACCAACTAAAGAATACTTGACTTCCAACCCAAAATCAGAGACTATAATATCCAGGACAGAAATCCTATCAGACCAACATAAAAACATCCCCCCTTTGAACCCAACAGGGAGGACATAGTACCAATCACTAATCTTAAGTTTTTTACAGACAGACCCTACAAATTTTTTCTTTTTTTTTACAGATTTTGTGTGCTTGTCTGAAACATATGTTTTTACTTAATGAGATATATGGATGCTACATATCATACAGGGTTAACCAAAATTTAGTTATGCAAAATGTCACCGCGTCATGAATTTACTCTAATACAAGCTTAATTCTAAAAGCTAGAGAACTTTTATGTAAAACTTATCCTTCAAACTCTGAGATCTTTCACCGTGTCATATTTACTCTAATACAAGCTCAATTCTAGAAGCTAGAGAAATTTCATATATGTCATAGGCCTAATATTTCAGCCAAATAACTATGCCCAACAATGACTTTTGTTAATGTGGGGGAACTGATGTTATTTTACAAATGATCAGCAATGACTTCTGTTTTCTGTTTTAAATTTGAATTTTCAGAGATTGGATCTAATGAATCATCTTGGCTAATTTTTGTATATGCTAGCACAGACAAGTCAGTTAGAACTAATCAATGGGCCTATCTTACTAGTTCAAAGAGTAAATGGGGCATGAAATGGGCAATTGGTGGGGACTGGAATGACATATGTTCCCTTGAAGAGAAGAAAGGAGGGAAAAATCAGATCTACCACCAGCGTCCTAGAGTTCAATAACTTCATTGCTGGTATGGAAATGGCTGAGATTCAAATGAGAGGCTACAATTTTACCTGGTGGAACAAGAGACACCAACCAAAGCTTATTGAAGAAAAGCTTGATAGGATGTTTGTCTCCTTCTCTTGGTTAGCTGACTTCCCAAATGCAGTTGTGCACAGCCGGTTCCAGAGCTTTTCTGATCATCATATGCTTATTCTAGAGACTCAAGCTGAGAATTCTCATAAATTTAAGAAGCGGTTTTTCTTTGACAAAAGATGGCTGCAGCAGTCTGATGTGGATTCTACTGTGAGAGAGGCATGGGATCAACAACAGGAGGGCACACCAATGTTCATGCTAAGAGAAAAAATAAAGAAAACCAGAGTTGCTCTCCTGATATGGAGCAAAGCTTTTAACTCTGCCAACTCTCAAAATATTGGCAAATTATCACTAAGCCTAGAAGAGATGAGACAAGAAGGCAATAACCAGAACTGGGAGGAATGAGATAGAATAAAACAAGAGCTTGATGCAACTCACACTTCTAAAGAGCTTTATTGGCAACAGAAGGCCAGAATCAGTTGGTTGAAAGAAGGGGACCAAAATACCAAAATTTTCCATGCATTGACTATGCAGAGGAGGAAAACTAATGCTACAACCAAGCTTGTGAACGGTTTCAATGAAGTTGCTGATAATCAAGAAGACATTGAGAAGTTTGTGGAAGAGTTTTATGTCAAGTTATTCTCCTCAGATGGATCCAGTGGTGAGCAAGAAATTCTTCCTTTAATTCCTAAGCACATGACTGTTGATCAAAACAAAGAGCTCATTGCTTCTGTGACTGAAGAAGAAGTGAAGAATGCCCTATTTAGTATGAGCCCTGGAAAAGCACCAGGTGAGGATGGAATGCCTCCCCTTTTCTTCCAACACTTTTGGCCCATCATCAAAGCAGATCTATGTGAAGCTGTGGATAGCTTTTTTCAGTCTGGTAGATTACTCAAGAGGCTGAAACCACACGTTAATCACTCTCATCCCCAAATGTCTCAATCACACATCTTTATGCCATTTCAGACCTATAAGTTTGCGTGGAGTTTCATACAAAATCATCTAAAAAATTTTAACCACTAGACTCAAAGTCTGTCTTCCTTTTTGCATAAGTGAATGCCAGTCAACTTTATTACCTGAGAGACAATTGGTGGACAATGTGATCATAGCTCAAGAGGCTATCCATTACTTGAATAAACACAGATCAAGGAAGAAGTTTTTCATGGCTATTAAGCTGGATATGATGAAGGCCTTTGACAGGCTCGAGTGGAACAGTGTGCTCAAAGTTCTTCTGCAGATGCGGTTTGATAAGCTTTTTGTCAAATGGATATCAACATGTATCTCAACTCCTACCTTCTCCTTTAACCTCAATGGTAGAATTTGCGGCTATGTTTCTTCATCCCGTGGCATTAGACAGGGGGATCCCCTATCTATTCATACTTGTTTCTGAAGTTCTCACAAGGCTTAGTGTTGATGAAGTGAAGAAAAATAATTTTCATGGATTGAAGTTGTCAAGGAATGGACCAGAAATCACTCATCTGCTTTTTGCCGACGATTCTTTAGTCTTCTGTGAAGCTTCCTGCCTTCAAAGTCACACTTTTCTTGGCATTCTTGCTAAGTATAAGAGGTTCACTGGCCAGTCAGTTAATTTGGAGAAATCTACAACTTTTTTCAGTAAAATACCCCCTCAAACTTGCAGCATCAAATATGTTATATCCTTCATGGCATTTTCATTCACAGATCAGCAAGATATTTAGGCATGCCATTGGGCATTGGGAGGTAAAAAAAGGAGGTTTTTGACTCTGTGATAGTGGCAGTCAAAAATAAACTTCTCAACTGGAAGAACTCCTTTCTGTCCACTGCTGGCAAGGAGGTTCTAATCAAATCAGTTCTAAGTGCTATGCCTATTTTCATCATGTACGTTTTCTCCTTACATAAAGGTATTTGTAAAGAAATTTCTAATTTGTGTGCAAGCTTTTGTTGGAGCGCTGGGGAGATGCATAACAAAGGCTTACACTGGAAAGCTGGGATTGGGTAACTACACCTAAAGATTGGGGTGGGCTGGGGTTCCAGGATATTAAGCTCTTCAATGAAGCACTGGTTCTAAAGCAAATCTGGAGACTCCTAACTATGCCCAACTTGCTTGTGTCAAAGCTCTTGAAAGCCAAATACTTTCATAAGGGAACTGTTCTTGAGGCTCAAAAGACCCACAACTCATCCTTGATGTGGAACTGTTGGATGGCCATCGAAAATAAATATCTTAACTGCTTCAGCAAGGACATCAAAGATGGGATAACACCAGGATCCTCAAAGATCCTTGGCTCCAGGGGATTGATAAGGGAACTCCTTGCTTCAAAGCAAACTGCAGCTTTAAACCTATTATGGTCTCTGAACTACTGACTGATGGGGGCAGGAGCTGGAATGTGGAGCTTATCAAGGAGCTTTTTGATGATGTTGTTGTCACTCAAATTTTAAAAATAAGAAGGCTTGATCCCTCAAAGAAAGACAAATGGATTTGGAAATGTGATGTGGCAGGTCGATTCTCAGTTAAATCTGCATATTCTGCTTTTATCAATGATAAGCTTCTGAGGATTGATAGAGCTGAGAGTAGTGATTCTGAAATCAAAAACAAAAAGGCCAGGTCTTGTTGCTGGAAGCTTGACATTAAGGGGAAGATTAAGCACTTTGTCTGAAAGCACTTTTCTGGCACACTCCCTGTTGTAGACAACTTAAAATGCAAAGGTGTTTCATTGCACCCGAGCATCTAAGGTATAGAAGCTATCTGCTATTAGCTGGGACTTTTGCATTTTGAAATCTGGTACTTTCAATGACTGGTGGTGGGGTATCTCTGAGCTCAACAAATCTGACATTTTTAAATCCCGTATACAACTTTCCACCTACATCCTTTGGTGGTTGTGGAAAGCTCGTAATTTATGGGTTTTTGGAATGAATGGATGCCATAAAAGCTGATAGTGGATTGTGCATGGAGGGAATGGATGGAATTCAGAAATAGGAGACCTTTGCGGCTTGATTTGGGTGCTGCCAAGAGTTATTAGTTGATTAGGTTCCTTGTGTTCAGTTTTCAACTTTAACTTCTTGTGAGATTCTTGTTTGATCCTTTAGAATATAGGTGTCGAGTGTTATGCTTGCCTATAGTCTAGCAGTTGGTTGTTTTTTAGTTAGGACACCCCTTATGGTGCTCCTCCTTGTTTGTAGTAATTTTCGGGTTAGTTGATCCGACGAATTGTACCTCTTTCTTCTTTTAATGAGAATATCGATTGTTTTGGAAAAAAATAAAAAAAATAAAAAAAATAACAAAAAAACTATGCCCAACAATAGGTAATATGCCCAATAAATAAGCTTAAGATTTCTGCCCAATCACCAAGCCAATTTTTCCAAGGGAAATTTACATATATTCTACGTGAGAGATATTTAAAAATCTATGTTCTATAAAAACATTCATCAACATGGGATTTCGATGACTGTTTATCTCATTTTTGTTGCATTTTTTCGTAGTTATTTTTCCTTTCTTTTTTTCCCATTTTAGG
Source organism: Striga hermonthica (assembly GCA_902706635.1). Taxonomy (NCBI): domain Eukaryota; kingdom Viridiplantae; phylum Streptophyta; class Magnoliopsida; order Lamiales; family Orobanchaceae; genus Striga; species Striga hermonthica. The sequence continues at coordinate 23,466,888 of CACSLK010027752.1, read as the reverse complement.
TCTTTTAGCTGGTTTTTAGTTCGTTTTGTAGCTTATTTCATGTTTTACTCTATTATGATTTTCTTTGTGTTTTCCGTATGTTTTTTCTGGTTTTCTTCGTTTTTGGTGTGCAGGTTAGAAGATTCGAGAGGATTTATTTTCTACGATAAATGCACACGGTGAGCATCATTTAAGAGAGCATTTCGTTGGCATTACACAGGAGAAAAAGGCACTAAATTCTGAGTCCGGACGCGTACGTGAGAGCCCGAGAAATTTCTGAGCCGAAAACCATTCACCGCGGCCCGCGACAAACTTCCCGCGGCCGCGGTGAACAAAAAACATCACGCGCTAAGTTTTCATCGCCGTGGCCGCGGGAGAGGAGGTTGCGACTGCGGGAACCTTCAGCGCCAGAAATATCGCGGCCGCGGGGCATGTCGCGGCCGCGGAGCTTTACATCGTCGCGGCCCGCTGGACCCTCCACAACCACGGAGCTCGCGTTTCCCAGGATTTAATAGCAGATTTTCTTTGTGATCGGGGGGATGACTCTTGCCTTCGGGGAACGAACCCTAGGTGGGGAAAACACGAACAAAAACTATTTTCAATCCCTTGTTACGAAAACCCTAAGCGGGGAAAACACGAAAAGTTATTGGGATTGGATAATTGGCCGGTATTGTGTGCTCGAACTTGCTCATCTATGTTCAATCCCTTGTTACGAAGAGTTATTGGGAGCAAACCGCTAGATGTTTAGGCGAGAGTGTCAATTTCGAATCGAACGATCAGTTGCCCAGTTGTGCTAAAAAACTTGAACCAATTATCCCCGACTCCCTAGATTCTTCATCGTTGTTAAGTTTATATTTTTATGTAGATTATTGTGTTTATGCTATTTCTTAGTTGGTGATTTTGCATCCCCTTATCTGATTAGAATGTTTAGGATTTATTATCTTTTTATGTATGATCGATACCAAAGCTGAATTCCGAATCGCCTTCCTCCTGAGATCAACCCGAGGAACGAATCTTTTGATTCGGTACTCGCTAAAATATCAATTTGTATACAACAAATTTGGCGCTGTTGCCGGAGAAGACAAGTAGGATATTTAGTTTTAGTATTGATTTTATTTCCGTGTTTCTCTTTGTTTTGTGTTTCTGGTATTTTTTTTCTTTCTTTTGCCTATCTTTGTTTTTCTTTTAGTCTTCTTTGTTTTTGTCTTCTTTTTCTATCTTTTTCGTGGCTACGTGTTGTTGTTCTGTTTTGGTGTGCAGGAAATATAAACTTCAACCTGTGTTTCCCTCACCGCACACCCAATCATAGGTTCACGAGCTGAGCTATCACGTCGGGTGCTACTACCAGTCATATCTATACTCTTCCGAACAGCTTTGGGATCCCTACACAGTTGAGCTGTCTTATGAGTTCCACGAGTTCAACGTGGAGCTCGACCGTATCTATGATTTTGCAATATCCTGGTTAGTTCAAGAAGAAGATACTGCAACCAACTGTGCTCGTATGAATCAACCACCTCCATACTACGATTCTTGGGACTATGGCCAACAATGGGAGTCAATACCTGTTGAGTAGTCATGAGAGTCCCTCGAGGATCCTCAGAGTATAATGCCAAGCTCGACCAGACTCTCGCTCTTCTAGCCTCCCAAGCAGCCCGTATGAGCAATATAGAATCGAGAACCTTGTGGAGCGCATGCAAGCATTAAAGGATCGAGTAAACAAAATCACTCTTGAGGCCACCACTCAAGGAGAATCTACATATATGGATGAACCTCAGGAGGCTGTTTTGACATACGAGAAAAGCTCGACCTCATCCTTGCTCGCATATCTTCCCAGACCACTCGAGATGTGGAGATTGAGCTCGAATGTGCTCGACTGAGCGCAAAAATAGAGATTCTTATAGCACATACCGACTTAACTGAGGCATAAGTCGACAACCCCCACTTCATACTTGATACTCAAGCCCGTATGATGAAGCATATGTGCGAGGCCGAAGAAGAAGATGATGAGCTCCAGCGAGACGTTGATGATATCATAGAGGAGTAGATACTTGGGCTTGATTCTCAAGTCCCTCCCCCCACATCCGAGTTGGAGTATTCTTATTTGAGGTCATTGTACTGTGTTACGAAGAGAGAAAGATTCGATTCGACTTGCTCCACTAATGAACTTATTATTTTAGAGGTTGACGACAGAGCTCATGTTGGGAAAGCTTTACGTTTAGAATTGGGGATTGCTCGCGCCCATACACGTTTCATTCAGAACATAGCCACCCGGATCCACCATGCTCGCCTTCTGGCCACACTGCCCGGGCTACCACTTCTCGTAAATACGAAGGTGTGGCATGATCGCCATTTCTTTATGGATCCTGGTTGATCCTCTCGCAGGTTTTGTCAAGCTAATGACGTTAAAAAAACGCTTCTTGGGAGGCAACCCAAGTGATTTACCGTTTTTTTAGATATTCTCTTTTATGCTTTTTTGTTTTATTCTTTGAATAATGGGAGTTTTGGAGTTCTGTGTTTTCCGTGGCAGGTACGAGATTGTGAGCTCAAGCAGGAGGATTGCATTGAATGAGGAGTATCGAGGTTCTGAGTTGAGCATAGGCGAACAAATTGCACATGAATTCTTATTATACTCGAGGCATCTTCGGTTTCACACCCTTTTCTCTCTTTCTTTTTTATCTTTTTGAGTTTGTTTTCTCCTTTTGTCTGTTCTGTTGAGTCTTGTGTTCTTTGGGTGATTGCTGGTATTGGTTCATTATATGAAAATGCTAGGTCATATTATTTGACTTCCTGTTTTGTGTTGAAGCAATGAGGTCATTGCCTCATTCTAAGTGTGGGGGAGTTTATTTGGAATTTGCATGCTTATGTGGTGAACTGGTCTAGTTTTAGGAATTCGTGTTGTTGAGCACGTGGTCTTGGTGGATTATAAGTTTTGTTGATGAATGTTTGATGAAATAGGGAAGTTGTGATAATGAACGTGTTGATCATTACCTCGATATTTGCTTGACTGCTTTGAGTGACATTTATCTGCCTTGTGAGGTTTTGAGCCTTACGTTTCTTCTTGTGAGATATTGGTCATATTCTTGCATGAATAGAACTTGCCTTGAGTTTGTCTGAAAAGAATTGATTAGAGTTTGAAATTGCGAATATGATTGAGGCGTTTTGTTTGATTAGCTCTTTTTAGCCTTGTTCTTTATTCTAAAAGTTCATTTTTCCGCTAGTAGCCCGTTTGAGCTTAAAGCCTTTTCTTGTCAACTTGTTGACTGATTTGTGTGATGATGGGTTAAATTTGTGACGTTTTTTAATGAGGTGAAATTTGAGTTGTAAAATATTGCTTGACCTAGTACTAAAAAAAATGAGAGCTCACAAGAAGATTCGAAGGGATTCTGCTACTCTTACTAGTCAATTCACGTTGACGGGTAACGAGCATTGGGAAACTATTGTAGGACACTTGGATGACCTACAATGTTCACACCTAAAGAATGTTGTCCTTTTGATTCGATCTTGTTCGGAAAAATTTACTCCAGAAAAAAAAATATGAATATATAAAAAAAAAATATATACAAAAAAAAGAAGAGAATGGATCAAGTATTGCAAATCGACTAGAGCAGCTAGATGTTGTGTGTGGTGTTTTGTTGGGTGGAGAGTGTGTTGTCATGTTTATTTCGGATTGGTAGCGGAGAACTCGAGTAATCTATTTGCTCGAGAATTGTGATTGTTTATTTGAGCTTCTTTTCTGGCATATATATCCTTACCTTAAACCCGCATTACAACCCGTGTAATCCTCTTGATTCGCATCTTTTGTGCTTTGATTGTTTTCGAGTAATTTAAACAATTGACAAGCATATGTTGAAACTTGAATATCGACCAATTTTGAGCGTATCTACCACACATGCATGTAAGAAAATGAGTGAGGCTTATATTATAATCAATGTGTTTGAGAGTTTGTCATTTAAAGGCCAAGTTGATATTTGAGGCAAATGGTCGTACGGACATGGAATTCGACTCGATTGAGTTAGGTATTTTGAGGCTCTTCTTATTTGAAACCGTATCCATGCTCGTGTCTTGTTTCTTTTCTTTTCTTTTTGTTTGGGACGAACGGAGGTTTATGTGTGGGGAAGTCGTTTTACCATTTTTTTTTGCATTTTTCGTAGTTATTTTTCCTTTCTTTTTCCCTCATTTTAGGTATTATACATGATTTTTAGTTCGTTTTGTAGCTTATTTCATGTTTTGCTCTATTCTGGTTTCTTTTTGTTTTCTGTATGCTTTTCCAGTTTTCTTCGTTTTTTGGTGTGCAGGTTAGAAGATTTGAGGGTATTTATTTTCTACAATAAATGGACAGGGTGAGCATCATTAAAGAGAGAATTTTGTTGGCATCACACAAGAGAAAACATAACTAAATTCTGAGTCCGGACACGCACGTGAGAGCCCGAGAAATTTCTGAGCCGAAAACCCTTCACTGCGGCCTGCGACGGTCTTCTCGCGGTCGCAGTGAACAAAAGTCATCACGCGCCCAGTTTTCATTGCCGCGGCCGCGGGAGAGGAGGTCGCGCCCGCGGGAACCTTTAGCGCCAGAAATATCGCGGCCACGGGGCAGGTCGCGGCCGCAGAGCTTTACATCGCCGCGGCCCGTTGGACCATTTGTGGCCGCGGAGCTTGCATTTTCCAGGATTTAATAGCAGATTTCCTTTGTGATTGGGGGGATGACTCTTCCCTTCTGGAACGAACCCTAGGTAGGGAAAACACGAACAAAAACTCTTTTCTCTTCCCCTCTTCTTCTTCATAGTTTTTTTCCTTTTCTTTTCATCTTTCTCTTCCATTTTTCTTCTTCTTCTTCTTCTTCTTCTTCTTCTTCTTCTTCTAGGTATTTAGGGATTAAGCTTTGTATTGTTGGATTCAACACTCGAATTGCGATTTATTGTAAATTCTTCTCTTTATTTTTAATTCATGTGAATGATTGAATTGAGAGATGATGAATTCTGTTGAATTGGTTGAACTTAGCTAATTCTTATTGCTAGGGATAGGGGATTATTGTTCTTGTTTAACAGTAATTACCGGGCTTGATTCGTTCATCCTTGTGTGAGTTGATTTAATTTGGAATTGTTGAATTCTTGTTTGATTGATTGATATAATCGAAGATTGACACTTCAATCTTGCAATTGGTGACAATTGAATGTTAATTTGTCGAGTTGGGACTTTGATGATTCTAAGTGATTAATTGATTAAATACCTTCTAATTGAATTAGCGACTTTTAGAACCGAAAGAGGAGAAGTCGTAGACCTAGGCTTGCATGAGATAGATGATTTCGTAAGTGAATAGTCTATGGGTTTGTATTGAAATACATGCTTGTCGGTTTCTTTTCCCTTGTTACGAAAAGTTATCGGGATTGGATAATTGGCCGGTATTGTGTGCTCGAACTTGCTCATCTATCTTCAATCCCTTGTTACGAAGAGTTATTGGAAGCGAACCGCTAGATGTTTAGGCGAGAGTTTCAATTTTGAACCCAACGATCAATTTCCAAGTTGTGCTAAAAAAAATGAATCAATTATCCCCGACTCCCTAGCTTCTTCATCGTTGTTTAGTTTATATTTTTAGGTAGATTATTGTGTTTATGTTATTTCTTAGTTGGTGATTTTGCATCCCCTTATCTCATTAAAATGTTTAGGATTCATTTTCTTTGTATGTGTCATCGGTGCCAAAGCTGAATTCTGAATCGCCTTCCTCGTGAGATCGACCAGGGAACGAATCTTTCGATTCAGTGCTCAGTAAATCAATTTGTATACAACAATGAGATATTTTCCACATACACGAGATGTGTTTTCTCTCACATGTTGATCGCCTTTTCTCCCTGCATATTAAACATGCAATAATTTGGTTGACAACCGACATGCTCAGCCATACTTAAAGACGCAAAGAAAATGATTAATCATCAAAACTCAAGCTAAACATGGATTGAACTCGGTATGGGTGAACTCGGCTCAAACCAGATGAAAAACCAACTTAGTCCCATGGTAACAGACTTTCATGAGAGATCGGGATCCAATTCCGAAACCGAGGTCAAAGTCGACGATGACAAGATGCCAACGCATCCAGCCGCCCGTCACACGTGCCTCAATCATAACCTATGGGTCCACCTACAGCATAACCATCATCATAAAGCCACTTTGCATTAAATGTTGTGGTACCCACTTCAAGATAAAAGATTGCTCTTGTACGAGGACTTTTTTTTCGAACATTAAATTCTGACATAATGCACAACTCGGTTTGACTATAAACCGATTTCTTTTAACAAAAACCGACATTTTGATAATACAAGAATAAGCTTTTCTATCGGATTTTACGCTCTAAATTCGCATTATTATCATTGTTAATTTCCATACAAGAACACATTTAATGTTAAAAATTGCAGCTACAACGAAAAAGATAGAAAAAAATATATATACCAATTCGATGCCTAGAATCAAGGGATTGACGAATTCAAAAAATTCATACGGGATTGTATGTCAATCCATATCTTGAATTGGGAAAAAAATCATCCAGCTGATTAAAAAAATGCTTCGATTGGGATTGGAAAGCAAAAAATTGTTCTCCGTGAAATCTCCTATGATTCAAATATTATTCTCCATGAAATCTCCACTAATATTATTCTCCATGAAATCTCCACTGATCAAAAACTCCCGAAGGTAATTTTGTGTTGGTGTTTTTTATGTAGTGTTCTATTACAATAGTGGTGTATGTTTTTTTTTTTTGTTTAATTTCATCGATTATTATGTGGCCTCGAGTGATAAATTGTTTATTTTTAGGAATATGTTGTCTTGAGTGATATAGCAGCATTAAGACGTCAAGAAATGACACGAGAAGATTCAGAAGACGATGGCTTTTACAAAGGATTCACGGAACATGTTGCAGATACTATGTTGAAAACAACGAAATATACGGAAGATAAACTGGAAATAAAAAGTTCCAAAACACTTGGAGTTGTGGTCGACGGATGCATAAATGCTGATATTGTCGTCGATGAAACATTTAGAGATAAAAGTGTTCATGTGCCTTAATGCTTCAATTAAGGCGTGGAATCATTATAGTCTTGTTATTGTTGTCGATGGTACTCTCCTTAGTTCGACGTATGGAGGTACGAAAAAGATGGGGTTTTAGAGGGGGTATGCTTTGTCGGTGGCGAGATGGGCACTGTTTACGGCCACGTAACTGTGACAGTGTGGATTTCAGTTCAGATTATGTGAGTGTTTGCAGTGATTTGATGTTTGGTCTGAGAAAGTAAATCTTTGGCAAATAAAATCAATATCTTCGTCAATGGCTTGTGTGTGATAATAGTTTGTTTACCTACCATGTTCAGTAAAACTTATTATGTTTATGTGTGATCTAAAACTTTTCTTTTGTTTATTTAATGTTTATATTCGGTATATAGTAATGACGGGGATAAATAAACAATTACAAGTACTATACTTCAGTTTAAATAAGTATATATCATGTTTCAAGATATACATAATATATATACGTAATATATACAGTTGTTTACACTTTAGCAAACATATCCTTTGGGATATAATTTGTTAAACATTTTTTTCCAAACGATAAATGATATTACTCAAAATAAAACCAAGAGTACAAACCGAAGAGCTAACTAGCTCTAATCGTCCACAAGCAAAAACAAACTATAATAACTACAAAAGGCAAATGCTAAGATTTGAGCCCTTTAGTATACCACACCAGCAAGACAACACAGCCTAAACAAGCGAAAAAAATAACATAAACCAAAAGCACAGACACAATAAGGGACCACTGAACCCAACAGACCTAGCCTCCCAATAGCAACACAAAAAAATAAGAAAAAAACGAGCAGAAAGCTAAAAACTACACCACTATGGAGCTAAATTCAGTCGACTCTTTCACTGCTTGGCGCACAATGACGTCCTCCGGCATCTAATTTTTTTGAAAAATCCATAAGTTACGGGATTTCCAAAGCCACCATAAGATGCAAGTTGATAATTGGTTGCGAGCTTCAAAAATCATAGACTTGTCCATATCGACAATGTTCTACCACCAAGCTTCAAAAGATGAAGAAAAAGTGACAGTAACCTATGACACCGGGGCTAGCTTCTACACTCTAACTGCTCTGGGGCAAGAAAAAAACAAATGATGGACTGTCTCAGTGGATTCACCACAACAGTGGCATAACTGATCAATATTAAGCCCCCTTAATCTCAGATTTGCATTCACCGGCATACTATCAGTAAAGCATCTCCATTCTCTGTCTGGCCATTCTGTCATACTGTGCATTAGAGCTAGCACAAGGTAGATCCATGGTCAGAACCTTCTTCATAACAGCAACTGAGTAAGTTGAGGCAACAAAAAACTTGCCTCTGACATCTGCATTCCACGCCCATCTATCAGCCTCAGAGGGGTCTAAATTTATTATTTAAAAAATGGCATCACAAGATTCAGAAGTGAAAATATCCCTAACAAGATCTTTGTTCCACTCTCTACCATTGACAGATAGAAGCTCTTTAACCCAAGTCATATGAAGAGAGCTCACCCCTGCTTTCAAAGATGGAATGCCAGAAGCAATGCCAAGAACCCAAGGATGAGACAGAATTTTAGTAATGAGGCCATCTTTGATCTCCCTTTTAATCCCTCCTTTATAGATGTTGAGAATTAAAACCCAAGAGTTTCACAGCCAAGAGGCTGCACCACTCTTCTTTGCATCTAACACAATTCCAGCAGAAAAATATTTATCTTTTAGAACTCGAGTCATAAGGGAGTTAGGTTTTGTCAAGAGTCTTCAAATCTGCTTTAGTATTAAGGCATTATTAAAAACCCTTACACCGAAAAACCCAATCCACCCGAGCTCTTACGGACAATGACTTTCTTCCAAGCCACCCAGTGTATTCCCCTTTTCTGTTCACTACAATTTGACCACCAAAAAGCTGCACTGACTTGAGCAATCTCTTTCCACACACTGACTGGTAAGCAGAAACAAGACATCACAAAGACCGGCAGAACATTAATAACTGCCTTCATAAGGACCTATTTCTAGCATTTGATAAAAAACTGTTGCTCCAACCCCTAACTCTCTTCTTGACCGCATCAACTACAAATTGGAAAACTTCTTTCTTAAGACCTATCCAGCCCCATAGGCAAACCTAAATACCTGGAAGAATTACATATTTCAATCCCATGCAAAGTCGGGCACACCGTAGCTTTGACCATCTCAGTCACATTCTTACTGAAAAATACAGATGATTTAGCAAGAATTACACTTTGCCCTGTTTAACTTTGATAAATAGCAAGTACTCTCAACAAGGTATTAGCATTCTGACCATCAGCCACACAGAAAAGTAGGGCATCATCCGTAAAGAGCAAATGAGATAAAAGAGTACCTCCTCTAGATATTCTCAGACCATGCATATCCTCCACAGCCACTGCATTTGTAATTTATCTGGAAAACACTTCAGAGATTATAAGAAACAAATAAGGGGACAATGGATCCCCTTGTCTGAGTCCCCTAGAAGGCACAACAAAACCTGAGACCTTTCCATTTACTTTGACAGAATAAACAGCAGAAGACATACAAGCAAAAACCCATTGAACAAAAGATCTGTGAAAACCCATATGTTACATTGTTTTGACCACACAGTTCAACTCAACTCTATCATAAGACTTCAGGATATCTAATTTAACTGCCATATAGCTCTTAGACCCTTCCATGTGCTTATTAAGATAGTGAATCACCTTATGTGCTACAACTACATTATCAAGTAGCTGTATGTCAGGAATTAAAGGAGCTCGAGTCCCATGAATACAAAATTTTAATCAATCTCTCAATCTTGAGGCTAAGATCTTTGCAATAATCTTATAAGACACTGAGCAGAGCCTAATAGGTCTAAAATGATGCAAGGACTCAGGATTATCACATTTATGAATAAGTTTAATAACTGTATGATTTCAACTAGTCAACATTCTGCCAGAATCAAAGATCTTCACCACTACAGAGCACAAATCCTCCTTTAAGATAGGCCAAAAATGCTGATAAAACAGAGGAGTAATACCATCATTATCTGGTGCCTTATTTGGAATAGAGAATAATGCAGCCTTGACTTCTTCTTCATCCACTTGAGCAGTAAGGTTTCTATTCATCTCAGTTGTGATTGACTGGGGAATAAGTGTAAGAACTTCAGCTTCTCCCCATGACCCCTCTGATTCAAACAAAGTTTTATAGAAGTTAATGATAGACAACTCAATGTGTTCTTGAGATTCAGCCACTCTGAGACCAATCTAGTGATGGCATTTCTTCTCCTCCTATACATGGTCATAGCATGGAAAATTTTAGTATTTCTGTCACCCTCTTTCAACCATTGAAGTCTAGCCTTCTGGCTCCAGAATTGTTCTTTAGCCAGGTGAGACTTATCCAGTTCTTGCTTTATCAGTTCCCATTCCTCCCAATTCCCCTGCCCCCCAACTTTCTCATCTCCTCAAGTTTTAAAGTAAGCTCCCCAATTATCTTCACATTATCTGATTTACAGAGGTTGCTCCACCTGATCAAAGCCATTCTAGCTTTTTTTTTATTTTCTCTTTCACTTGATGCATAAGACAACCACTAATATCTTCATTCCATGCCCTTCCTACCTCATCAGCACATCCTTCCATCTACAATCACCTTTTATAAAACAAAAACCTCTTGAAAAATTTTCCTTTGCAGCTACCAGAGTCCAGAATCAGCATTAAGTGATCAGAAGAGCTCTTGAAAGTAGTCACCACTTTAGCCCCATTATTAGCAGCCACCGACCCAAAAACTTGTCCAGCCTCTCTTCCACAAAACCTTCCTCCTTTCTGTTGTTACCCCAGGTATAGGGATACCCCTCCATACTAAGATACATCATTCCCATGTTGGCAATAAAAGTATTAAAGCCCTCACAATTGTTGACAGACCTCATTCTCCCTCCTCTTTTATCATTGTTGTTGTATATGTCGTTCCAATCACCCCCAATGCACCATTTGTCACCCCACCTATCCTTGTCTTGTTCTAGTTCTCTCTATTGTCCCTCTCTTGTACTTTTATTAGTACTCCCACAGACAAAGATAAACCACTCAGGAGTTTCAACATCTTGACTCTTGAACTGCACTTGGATACAAAAATTAAGGTGCACCACTTGAATTACTTCCACATCTTTAAACCACCCCAAAAGCAGACCACCACTCTGCCCCACAGGATCCACAATCACCCTTCTGTCAGCAAAACCCACCTTTCCTCAAACAGTCTCTACAAAACACTTAGATTTCCTGGTTTCTGAAAGAAAAACAAAACTTGGGAGGTGGGCCTTTATGGCTTCCCTCAACTGGGAAACTATAGAGCCCTCC
>CACSLK010027752.1:23429282-23443213 GCA_902706635.1 Striga hermonthica | reverse complement strand
CCCTAACCCCCATTCATTTACATCCTCCCCCCATTACTGCTGCTGCTCCCTCAGAGCAGCTCTCTTTTCATCCTTTTCACGCACTGACTTGAGCGTCGGAGGCTCTACGCCAGAAATCCCTCCGGCATTGTGTTTTTGCAGGTGTTCGATAACGGTTTGGACATCATTAAGATAGATCTGAGCTTGTTCCCATCGGTTTATTCCGGATCTGGGCGATTTTCCATCGGTCCATTCCAGATCCAAGAGTAGACCCATCATTTTGGCGTCGTCTGTGGGAAGTTCTTGAAGGAATTAATAGCTCTACACCTAGTTTTGATCTGTCTCTAATGGCTAAGAAGGAAGGATTACAGAAGAATTTGAATGAGGATTTCAGGGCAACATGGACTGATAAGCGACCCCCGCCGATTCCCAACCCCAGGCCACCGCTCTAAGTGTTTGGTTTCCCATCGTTCTTAGCACACGCGCCGTCGGGGTCGCGTACAGGAGAAGAAACACCTATCACTCCACCGGAGTCAAGATCCCAGTGCTCACTCAAGGGGAGGCCAGTCACGCGAGGGACACGAGCGGAGGAGTGGACGGTCATGCATCAACTGAAACAAGGCCGCCACCCCGAGTCGAGGAACAAACCCTGACCGTGACGAGAAGCGAGATGCAGAGAATGATCGCGGAGGCAGTAGCGGCCCAACACAAACAAACGCAGGTCGAGCAACCCAGAATCGACCGGCCAAGGGTCGAGCAACCTCAAACCGAATAGCCTCCCCCGAAGCACGAGCAGCAGGCCCAATCCCATGAAAGACAGAATAGGAGGGCGGACGAGGAGGAGTCTTCCGTCAGAACTGTCAATCCGCAAGCAAGGAACGACACCCTCGAGCAGTTGCTAGCTCAAGTGCGAGATCTGCATGGTCGAGTCGAGGGAAGAAAAATGGGGGGCTCAAGGGGACACCCCTTTTCGCAACACATCCTAGACGCCGACTTGCCGCAGGGGTTCAGAGAGCTTAACATTTGGTATGATGGGTCAACTGATCCCTACCTACATCTAAGGAGTTTCGAAAACATGGCAGTACTGCACCGCTATAACGACCCTATTAAATGTCGAGCGTTCCTGACGACTCTGCGAGGACCTACGCAAGATTGGCTTCATCAATTGCCCCCGGGAGCTGTCACGGACTTTGGGGGATTTAGCTCAAGTTTTCTAAATCAATTTGCAAGTGTGAAGCCCTAAGAGAAATCTTATCTCACTCTAATAGGCATGCAATAGAAGGAAGAAGAATCATTGAGAGATTACGTGACGAGATATACGCGGGCATGTGTCGACGTCCCCTCAGCCACTGAAGAAATCAAGTCAGGTGGACTCACTAGGGGACTCCTCCCGGTACTATGTAGAAACTCCTTAGCAAAGCGACCTGGGAGGTCGTTCGATGAGGTTTTAGGAAGGTGTGCCAAGTACATGAATGTCGAGGAAGCCGAAGTCGATTTCTTACAAGCGCTAAAGCCAAAACTGAATTTTGGGAGGAGAAGAAGGATAAAAAACCAATCACGACGGTAGAAAGGAAAGGATCCCCAAAGTCGGAAAGGGAGGGGCGATTAAGGGGATGGAGGACAACTCAATATACCCCCCTGCTGGCCTCGACTGGAAGGATATTAGAGGTAATGGAGAAAGAAATTCGTGAAAGTGTTGTCAGATGGCCACGGACGAGAAAAGATGGGCCGACAAAGCCCAAAAGCGATCTGTATTGTCGATTCCACAGGGATTACGGGCATAATACGGACGAATGCCCGACACCTGAAGAATGAGATTGAAACACTAATCAAAGCAGGCCATCTAAAGGAGTTCGTTTATAAGGAACGAGATCGAACCAGTCGGCGAAGGGAGCGAACCAAGAGCCCTCGCAAGAGAGCGAGGACACCCAACAAGGAGGAGCTCCCCCAGAAAAGAGGAATAATTCATATGATATTTGGAGGGCCGATTGATGGAGACTCAAACCGAGCCCGAAAAGCGTATGCTCGAAGCCGCCACGGAAAAATTGAAGTACAACAGGTGGAGGAAAACAGTCCAGTGGTGAATTTTGGGCGAACAGATATGGGGGAGGTCGAAAGACCTCATAATGACGCTTTAATGATCACTGCTCAAATATCAGGCTATGAAGTGCAGAGGATCTTACTCCACACGAGAAGCTCGGTGAATGTGATCTTTTACAACAGCCTCAAACGGATGGAACTCGACATCGAGCTTACGCCCCTGCACACCTCACTTTTTGGATTTAATGGCTCGGAAGTAGCACCCGTGGGAGAAACCACGCTCGTTGTCGTCCTCGGGGAAGGCGATTTGAGGAAAGTAAAGATGGTGCGATTTGTCGTAGTCGACGTCGAGTCGACTTATAATGTGATTCTAGGAAGGCCAGCGCTCAACGCATTCCAAGAAGTGGTGTCGACCTATCACATGAAGCTGAAGTTCCTCGTTGGAGACAAAGTAGGGGAGGCCCGAGGAGACCAAAGGTTGTCAAGAACCTGTTACCAGATAGCAGAAAGAACAAACCAACGAGCGGAAGTAAGGGAGAAAAAAAACCGATGTCGAGTGAAAAGAGACAAAGGGAGAGTGATCTTGAGCCACACGAGGAGTTGATAGAAATTCAAATCGGGGAAGGAGAGGAGCAGACCACCAAAGTCGGGAGAGAGTTGGAAGACGAATTGCGTGAACAGTTAGTAGGACTGTTGAAAGAATTCAGAGACATATTTGCCTTTTCCCCAGAAGAATTAACGGGAATTGATCCCGATGTCATGGAGCATAAACTTAATGTCGACCCCCTAAAAAAGGCTAGTGAAGCAGCGGCTTAGGCATCATGGGGCGGAAATCGATAAAGCAATTGAAGTCGAGGTGGATAAGTTACTAAAAGCCAAGCATATCAAAGAAATTCAATTCCCTGAGTGGATATCAAACACGGTGATGGTGAGAAAGGCGCTGAACAAGTGGCGTATGTGCATCGACTTTCACGATCTGAATTTAGCATGTCCAAAGGACCACTACCCCTTGCCGAGAATCGACCAGCTGGTCGACTCCACCGTTGGCTGCCAATTGCTAAGTATGATGGACGCATCCCAGGGATATCATCAAATTCCGCTGGCCCCTGAAGATCAAAGCAAAGTTAGTTTTGTGACGAGCAAGGGGACATACTATTATGTTGTCATGTCCTTTGGGCTTAAAAACGCAGGGGCAACGTACCAAAGGTTAATGGACCGAATGTTCAAATCACAGATTGCGCGAAATATGGAGGTTTATGTGGACGATATCCTGGTAAAGAGTAGGTCCTCGACCTCGCATGTGGAGGATTTAAGGGAAACGTTTAAGACACTAAGAACATTTGGGATGAAGCTAAACCCAAGTAAGTACGCTTTCGGAGTAAAGGCGGAGCAATTTTTGAAATATGTCGTAACGGAGAGGGGCATCGAAGTAAACAAGGAAAAGGTGAAGGCTATACTCGACATGGCCGCGCCTAGAAGTATCAGAGAAGTACAAGTTTTGACAGGTCGAATTGCCGGTCTAAGCAAATTCATTGCTCGAGCAGCGGAGAAAAGTTTTCAATTTTTCAAGTTGCTTAAAAAGAAAGCTTTCCAATGGAGTGATGAGGCACAAATAGCATTCGAAAAACTGAAAGAATTTCTGAGCGAATTGCCGCTATTGACAAAACCAGAACAAGGTGACGAACTGGTACTTTATATTTCAGTTGGGATGTTTTCTTTGAGTTCCGTTTTATTGCGGGAGGTAGCAGGAGCCCAACAACCGATTTATTACACAAGTCGGGTGCTGCAGGGAGCGGAAACGAGGTATTCTGAAGTCGAAAAAGCCGCTCTGACATTGGTGATAACAGCCAGAAAACTGAGGCCTTATTTTCTGAACCACGTGATAATGGTGAGAACAAACTTCCAACTAGGTGAGACGCTGGGACGACCTACCGTCTCGGGTCGACTCGTGAAATGGGCAGTCGAGCTAAGCGAATACTCCATCAAATACGAGACAATACGTGCCATAAAAGCTCAAGCCTTAGCAGATTTCATACAGGAGGGAACTAGAGGAGAAGAAAAGAAGTGGATAATGCATGTCGATGGATCTTCAGCGGCCAAGGGGTCAGGTCTAGGTGTTGTCCTATTATCCCCCGAGGGCGAACAGCTTGATTTCGCTGTAAGAATGAGCTTCAACGCCTCAAATAACGAAGCGGAGTATGAGGCACTGATCAAAGGGATTCAATTCGCAATAGGGGACGTAGCAACAGAAATCGTGGCCCACTCCGACTCACAGCTTGTTGTGGGCCAAGTAATGTGGAACTGTGAAATAAAAGAAGGTAGAATGCAGAAGTATGTCGAGGAAGTCCAAAGCCTGGTGTAAGGTTTAAAGAAGTTCGAGCTGAACCAAATCCCTCGAGAAGAGAACAAACGAGCCGACTGGCTCGCTAAGATAGCTAGCTCAAATGAGGGAAAAATGGGAAGCCACATTACCACCATGAGTCTAGAAAAAAGTGTCCTGGGAAAAGCTATGGAAGTCGAAGAAAAAGAAGATTGAAGGATATTGATTCGTGAGCTTTTGTAGAGAAAAATGCCTACCGGAGATAAGCAGGAAGCCGAAAAAGCCGCTCGATACCTATGTAAATATTTCGAAACTAAAGGAGTGCTATACAAAGGTCGTATGTCGGACCCCATTTAAGATGCATTTCTGAAGACGAGGGGAATTATTTCTTACGGGAAGTTCATGAAGGATGTTGCGGGGCTCACGTCGGGTCCCGAGCTTTAGCAGGGAAAGTTCTGTGGGCCGGTTATTATTGGCCAAAAATCAGGAGAATGGTCGATTAGATAGTACAAAGATGCGAAAGATGCCAACGTCACGGTCCGATCCCTCATATCCCTGCTGAAACCATGACGACAATCAGTTGCCCGATCCCCTTTTCTCAATGGGGATTCGATTTGATGGGACCCTTGCCAATGGGGACCGGACAAAAGAAAATTTCTGGTAGTCGCAGTCGACTACTTCAGCAAATGGGTCGAAGCAGAACTGCTAGCAAAAATTACCGAGGAGAAAATGATCCAGTTCCTGTTTAACGACATCTGTTGTCGATTTGAAGTCCCGAAGATATTGATTTCAGACAACGGAACTCAGTTTCAAGGCAAGCGAATCCAAGCATGGTGCCCTGAAATGGGGATCAAGTAAAGGTTCGCCTCAGTTGCTCATCCCCAGGCTAACGTGCAAGTCGAGGTCACAAATAGAACCATCTTACAGGGGCTAAGGAAGCGATTGGAGAAGGCATCGGAAGCCTGGATCGACGAGCTGACCACTGTTCTATGGGCATACCGGACTACGCCGAGAAGCTCGACAGGCCAGTCACCATTCATCATGGTGTATGGAATGGATGCCCTCCTGCCAGTAGAAATTGCACTAAGTTCGCACAGATCGGCATACTTTGAGCAGGAAAGAAACGAGGAAATGACCAAAGAAGCCCTCGATTTGATTGAAGAAGGGCGGGAAGAGGCCTGGTTACGATCGGTTGAATACAAGCAAAAGATGCGCGCAACATTTGACAAGAAAGTCCGAGCCAGGCGATTCCAAGTATGAGATCTCATCCTCAAACGTACAGACGCCCTCAAACATTTTAGAAAACTAGAGGCTAACTGGGAAGGACCTTACACAGTCACAAAAGTCCTCGAAAGAGGAGCATACGAGTTGGAGGACAGGGAAGGTCGTCAATTGCCCCGATCTTGACATGTGATCCATCTTAAACGCTTTTACGCCTAAGGCCGAGTCCAGGGCCTCTTTTTGTACTGAAAAACGTTTGAATCATACCCAGTAATGAAATGAATGTTAAGTTTGATTATTGAATTGTCTTTCATTTTACCATGGTTATCTGCACAGAAGTCGACTCAAACAACTACAAAGTTGTATGCCTCGAGCGAAATCTCGACAAGGCTATAAAGCCCACGACTACAAAAGTTGACTCAAACAACTACAAAGTTATATGACTCGAGCGAAATCTCGGCAAGGCTATAAAGCCCACGAATACAAAAGTTGACTCAAACAACTACAAAGTTGTATGCCTCGAGCGAAATCTCGGCAAGGCTATAAAGCCCACGACTACAAAAGTCGACTTAAACAACTACAAAGTTGTCTCAAGAAGGATCTCGTCAAGGCTATAAGATCCACGACTATAAAATCAGTTTAATTACAAAGAGTGTCAGAAAAAATGAAGTGTCGAATACGAAGTTATAAGTGAAGTCTCGATGAACTCATGATTACAAAGTTGCGGGTACATGACAACTCAAGCAAAAATAAAATGAAAGATAATATTCAAAATAGGTTCATTACAAGAGTTGCCTCAACCTTTACAATCTAAAGAACCAGATCGAGACAAGAACAAACAGTAAAAATAAACGACAGGAAAGAAAGTCACAGAAAATAAAAGGCAAGAAGCCCAAATACTATTCTATGAACCAACATCATCGTCGCTCCCCTCGATGATGGTCACTACCCGACCTTCTTCATGACCGGGCCCGTCAGACTGGATTGGAGAAGTCAAGGAAGCCTCCAGCTAATAAGAGAGCCTGGCATCTCGGATAGTCTTTGCCTCGAGATCAGACCACCATGGGTAGTCGTCCGGAAGGGATGGATCACCTTCGTAAACATCAGGGTCGGGAAGCACACGCTTCATCTCCTCGCGGTCGAGTTTCCCAGCAAACTCAGACCCCACCACCACAGCCTCCCATGCGTCGAAAGCATGGTCGAAATATTGGACGGCGACAGGAAAAAGCTTGTCGAGAAACTCAGGAGAGTTGCAGAAAGCCTTGACAACTTCCTTACGGTAGGCCTCGATAAAGGCGGAGCCTATACCAGTCCTTAAGAATGACTTTTGGCCCTGCACAATGCCGATGTCCACCTCATATACGTTCTCCTCCCGAGCTTTTTCAAGATCGGCCTGGAGCTTTTCGTTGTCGTGCTGGGCCACGGCTTTGTCGGCCTTCAGCTTGTCAACTAAAGCCCTGGACCCCTCCAGCTCCTTCTTCAGCTGGGCAATTTCTCTAAGTTGCGCCTCGCATTTGTCCTCGAGGGCCTTAGTAGAAGAAGTGGGGGCTTTGGTACCCGCCTCAAGGCCGGGGAGAGTGGCCGCCAAGAACTACAAAAAGAAACAAATAATGAAGGAATGCAAAAATACACAAACATGAACGCTTAACTAAGAACAAAGCACATACCCGAGTAAGGCATTGAGTGGCGTAACAAGAACGTTCGTAGTCATTCCCCTCGACACGAGCCTTGTCGGCTTCGGGGAGCAGAGAGTGGAGGTATTTTGCCACCTTATGCGGCTCTAGATGATTCCAAATCCGAGACGGAATCTTGACCAGTACATCCTTATAGGTGATGGCAGAGGCAACGCTCTTTTCAACGACCTTCTCTTTGCCCTTGTCAACCTTACGGCGTCTAAGGTCGTCGGGAAGAAGAGAAGAGGTTCTTGTGTCTTGAGGCCTCTTGCGACTGCTAGGCCCCGAGGCCTTCGACCGCCAGGCGGCAGAAACCAACTTCGAGCCAGATCCGCCAGGGGGGGAGCGGACCCGCCTACCGACGGCCCAGTCGGCTACCTCTTTTTTATTTCAAAGCGCTTGAGTGCTTGAACTGAAACAAATACAAATAATCAAACAAGACTGAAAGAAAATAGAAATCAAACTCGACAGTACGAGAAACGTCACAGCTTACGGGGATCATCGAGCCGAGAGATATCGTCATACAGAATGATTCGGGCGTGATTGACTAACTCACGATCTTTTACTATGCGTCGAGCACTATAAGTGCACTCGTTCAACTTCTCTAAAAGCCTTTCAAAGTTCTCGGATCGAGACCGTTTATTCTGTTTAACCTTAGTGCTTATCCAATTATTTGCATAAGGATAAGCACCGACGGGAGGGCGAATGAACACAAATTTTGACTTCCATTCCGTGATATTGGAGGAAAGGTCATCAAGAAATGTGACCCCGGAATGGCAAATTAAACAGTGGGCTCCCTTTTGAAGTCGATAACCACAGCAGTAATGAAAAAAGTCGGCTGAGAAAAAATGGAGGACTATACGAGAAACAACAATAAAGGCTATCATAATACAGAGCGCATTTGGAGAAAACTGATTTATTGGGATACTGTACAAATCACTTATTTCCAAAAGTTCGACTTGGATTGGAAAGCGGAGACCGAAAATAACTTGGTCAACAAAAAAAGGATAGCAAACTGGCGGAGGACAAGCGAAATCGCTGTCAGGGCCCGGGGCAACCAACTCCCAATTGGAAGAAAGCCCGCTAAATCACCTAAAGTTCTCTACCTGAGCCATAGAGGCATGAGAAAAAGGGTTTAAAGTGGCCAATCTGGCCAAAACGCATGCTACTGATACAATCTTTCGAGGATCGAGGGAAGTAACTAATGATACAGGCACAGGACTGGTGCTATACACAGGGATATCTAATAACCTAAGGGGAATACCTTTAGGAATCAAGTCGAGACAAGGATAATTTCCCCGTGGAATCCTTGAGACCTCTACCAGACCACCGTCAAATAGCGCCTGATCATACTCAGCCCAGTCGACCTTCGGGGTCGAAGTACCCGATGAAAAGGGTGAAGCGTTAACCATCTTATAACTGGTAATCTCGACGAAGCTTGAGTCAGATCGGTCAAGGCCCCTGTCGATCAATCTGTCGAGTGTGTCGGGAAAACAGCCGGAATTGGAAACTAGAAGGAAAAGAAAACAAAATCAAAGATCAGGCATGACGAAACAAAATCAAGCAAAGCACAGTCGACTCGCTTAAGTCGACGAAAATACGAAAGAGGGAGAAAGTGGTATGGTGTGATTCGATGGAAACATGACAGTAAGTCGACATGAAAACAACTCGAGGAAAGTACAAGAAGAAAGAAAACGAGTGTCGATAAAAATCGACGTAACAAGAGCCGACAAATGGTTACACGTTGTAACCCAGCCACACGCTAACAGTTAACCAAAATGGAGAGTGTGCACACAAGATCCAACATAAAAACTTCAAGAAAAGGTCCAAGAACACGAAGAACACGAAGGTCACAGGGGCCCAGAAAAACCCGGAAACCCAGAAAATAAAAAAAAAAAGGGAAAGAATAGAGTGGCAGGTAGAGTAAAGCACTTACCAATATTACTCATGATGGTCTGGAAGGTGATTAAGATCTCGAAACGGTGGAAAAAATTGCCGGAGAAGAAAGCTTGGGTCTCTAGATCGCCGGAGTTGCAGAAGAAACTGGGAAGAAGTGAAAAGTGTTTAAAGAAAAAATTCAATCCTATTTATAGAAAATAAGATAGATGTCTGCCGTTAGATTGATGAGAAACCAACGACGATCATGAGGCACAGAATACGAGGAGTCAGCGGTTGATGGGACGCGCGTCACTCAAAGGATTTGAAATTTGAAATTTCGAAAAAAGAGAGAGCGTCAGTGCCAGATTTATCTTGAAAAGATAGTCATTAATGAAGAGGATCCGACCCAGATAGCAAGGCATGACAAGCAGCCAAAGAAAGTCAGATATCCCAGAGACGGGAAGAAGTGACGATCGAACCCTCTTCACATCGACTGCAGCACTATTACCAGAATATATCGAATTTTCCAAAACGGCTATATAGCCAGCTCAATCCAAAAAAAAAAACAAAGAATGATCACACACGGCCGCAAGGTCGACTTCGACTAGCTCGCAAGAAGGGTTGGGAGAAGACGACTCAAAAAAATTAGTTCAACAGCTATGAAGCTGTCGAAATTATTGCTCGACTTCGACCAGCTCACAAGAAGGGTTGGGAGAAGACGACTCAGAAAAAATTAGTTCAACAGCTATGAAGCTGTCGAAATTGCTCGACTTCGACCAGCTCGCAAGAAGGGTTGGGAGAAGACGACTCGAAAAAATTACTTCAACAACTATGAAGCTGTCGAAATTGTTGCTCGACTTCGACCAGCTCGCAAGAAGGGTTGGGAGAAGACGAAATTAGTTCAACAGCTATGAAGCTGTCGAAATTGTTGCTCGACTTCGACCAGCTTGCAAGAAGGGTTGGGAGAAGATGACTCGAAAAAATTAGTACAACAGCTATGAAGCTGTCGAAATAGTTGCTCGACTTCGACCAGCTCGCAACAAGGGTTGGGAGAAGATGACTCGAAATAAATTAGTACAGCAGCTATGAAGCTGTCGAACATCGACCAGCTCGCAAGAAGGGTTGGGAGAAGACAACTCGAAAAAATTAGTTCAACAGCTATGAAGCTGTCGAAATAGTTGCTTGACTTCGACCAGCTCGCAAGAAGGGTTGGGAGAAGACAGTAAGACGAAAAAAGAGAACCAAACAATGAAAAAGCTACAGCTACGAGAAGACGACGATATAAAAGAAGCACAATAAACATTTATATTTGAAGAAAATGCATTACATCTGAAACCATCTCAACCTTTACATGGAGAAAATAGGATGAGATGGTAAAATAAAAATAAAAAAAAAAAAGAGAGAGAGAGAGAAGAGTACAAGCAGAAAAATAAATAGCTAAACTAAAAAAAAATAAAAAAAAAAAAATTAAGCCTTCTGGGAGTCGGCTGTCGACATCTCGTCAGCATCTCCGCCTTCAACGCCAATCGGCTCGGTCCGAGTGCCCCCCTCTTCCCTAATCGGCTCCGTATTAGGCTGCTCGACTTCAATCTCCTCGTCGAACGACTTTTCTTCGAAGTCCGCACCACTCGGCTCGACTAATTCAACTGGCCGACCAAGGGAAGTGAAGGGACCTCAAGCTGAGAGGGTAGCTCAGCCGAGTGGATGGCCTTGGCCGCCAGGCCACTCCACCACGCATGGCCGGGAGGAAGAACTGCCTCCTGGTAGCCGACGGGGTCGGGAAGAGTTAGCTTCACGGCCTCCCGATCAATTTTTCCCGAGAAGTCAGGCTTGGTCACGGCCTGCTCCCACGTATCGCAAGCATAGTCAAAATATTGGACCGCCACGGGAATAAGCTCGTCGAGAAACTCAGGGGAGGCACAGAATGCCTCGACCACAGCCTTGTCGTAATGGTCAAGAAAAACTGCCCCTGTGGTGGACTTCAAGAAGGTCCGTTGACCCTCCTGCACCCCACTTTCCCTCTCGACCAAGACTTCATCATTCGCCTTGACCAAGTCGATTCTCAACCGCTCAGCCTTGCGAACGGCCGCCTCCTTGTCAGAGCGGAGTTTGGCAATATAGGCATTAGCGGCCTCGAGTTCTTCTTCTTTGGCAGCAAGCTCATCTCACTTGGCCGCATACTTCTCCCCAAAACCTTAACATTAGTTTCGGGGGAGGTCGCCTCCTCGATCATAGTTGGAAGAATGCAGGCGAGAAGCTGAAGAAAGAACGAACAAACAAAATGATAAGAAATTGATACAATACTAAAATCATGAGAAAGAAGCAAACAAACACAAGATTAAACCTTCCCGGGGAATGAGTCGAGCGGCATAACGAGCCCTGTCGTAGGGGTTACCGTCCGAGCGAGCTCGGTCGTCCTCCAGAAGAGCCGACTGGAGGTAGTTGAGAATTTGGAGGGAGTCGGGGTTACTATAGAGTCGAGAAGGTTGTTGAAGGGTCACCGATTGCACCCTCACGGGCGACGGCTGGCCTGCACCTTCTCCAACCAGAGGCGCGATCGCGTCGACCTCGGCTACTGGCTCTTTCCTTTCCTGGCTCTTCGAGGAGCCAGGTGCCAAAGCCTTATCCCTCTGATCATAAGACCTCTTGTAGGAATGGGGACCCGACGGCTTGCTCGGAATAGAGGTTGAGGGGAGAACGACTTTAGACTTCTTAGCAGTAGTCGTCTCGACCGTCGCCGTAGGGGCAACAGAGCTCGAGCCTCCCTCAAGCTCCCGAGCAACTGATTTGTTTGCCGCCTCAACCTTCTTCTTCTCGAAATGAGCCAAAGCTTTTACTGAAAAAGAAAGTATGATCAATACAAACCAGCGCACGAGCCATACGTATATTCCACGACAAATAAATGCAAAAACGTGAGGCCATACAATCAGTAAACGAATCGAAACAAAGGACGATAAACAAAGAAGCTTACAAGGATCGTTAGGACGAGAAACACTTTTGTCAACGCAAATACCAGCGTGATTAAGTAAAGAATTATCTTTGGTAAGTCGACGAGCATTCCACACGCGTTTATTTAATTCGTCTAACATATCCGCAAACAGTGAAGAGTCGGGACGCTTACGTTGCTTTGTCTTGCTGGTAATCCACTCATTCGAAAAGGGATATTGGCCAGGAGAAGGTCGAATGAAGAAATATTTCTTCTTCCATTCAGTAATGTTCGAAGAAAGGTCGTCAAGAAAAGTAACGCCTACTCGACGACCCAGACAATGGGCGTCTTTACTAAACCTATACCCATAGCAATATAGGAAGAACTCGGGAAAAAAATTACCTAAAACTATGCGGGTAACAACTACAAAGGCTACCATTATTCGAATAGAGTTGGGGGTGAACTGGTTTATTGGTATATCGAAAAGGTTACTTAACGATAGCAGCTCAGGTTGAATCGGGAAACGCAATCCCGACATTATTTGATCTACAAAAAATGTATAACAACCCCTGGGAGGATAACGGAAGTCGTCTTCGGACGTTGGGGCAACCAAGTCCCAATCAGAAGGAAAACCAATGTACTCACTGAAGCCATCGAATTCGGCTGCAGAAGTATAAGAAAACAACATTAGGAACTATGCCACACATTAAGACTTGATCAGGGAAGTCACTACCAGCAAATGAATAAGGCTTGTCCTATATGTAAGGATGTCTAGAAGAACCTAGTAAAGAATACCTCGAGGAATCAAGTCGAGGCAAGAAGATTCAACAGCTCGAGGAACTTCAGGATCCTCACAAAGTGTGCCCGAAAGCAGCGCTTGATTGTACACATTCCAATCGATACCAAAGGATGAGGCATTGGAGTTAACAGAGTCCTCTGGTTCGGTGTTTTGATAACACGGACCAACATCGACTAAGTAGACAGAGTCCAAACCCGAATAGCCATCGATTTCACGGGCAAGAGAACCCGAGACATGATCAAAAATGGGGTCGAGGTCCAAATCTAAAAAAAGAGAGAAAAAGAAAATCAGTAAGTGTGGGAAAATACGACCGAGATTCGACTTTACAAGGTAAGGGTCGACAAAAGGATCAAAAAGGCACGGAAGGTGACTCGACAACAGGAAGAAGGAGAGAAGAAACAAGGAAAATATTCCTCGTATCGACTCGACTTGACAAATGAAGGCCAAGTAATGAAAAGAAAAGAGTTAATCCCTCATAACGAGACGACTGACAAACGAAAACACTTGAAGGGATGAAAAATCCACGATCAAGGATCTAACAAGAAAATCGCCAGAAATTCATGTAAAATTCCCAGAAAACCCGACGAACATGCATAATCGAAGCATATTACCCAGAAAAATGAAAGATATTCTTATTTCGAAAAACAACAACAAATCGAAAAACAAAGAAAACTTACTCATACTCATGATGGTTGACGAGAAGTCCTGAAAGATCCAAGAAGGACGTCGGAGAATAGGAGGAGCGCCAGAAAACTTGGGATGTTGTACTTGCCGAAAAGGTGGAAAGCGCAGAGATTCTAAGTGCGAAAAATGAAGACAAAAAAAATGGGAGGAGTACTTATAGGAAAGGTAGAGGGACTCTTGCCCTCAGATTAAAGTCATATTCAACAGTTGAGATGATGCACGGAATACGAAGCGGTGGAGAGAGAAAGTGTCTTATCTTTTGAATTTTGAAATTTGAAAAGATTTAGACTTATCCAACCAATTCGGAATCTAATTTGATAAATGTCACTTTACAAGTCGAAAAAGCAAGCAGGTACAACTTAGAGCAACGACAGGATATGAGAAAAGACTCGAGTGAGACATTCAGTCGTC
>CACSLK010027752.1:23413621-23425609 GCA_902706635.1 Striga hermonthica | reverse complement strand
GGCCAAACCTATCCGCCCATTAGGTTGTGGTGTTCAGACGAACTTCACCAGCGGTATTCTACATCGTCTCAGAGTCGGCAAAAAATTTTAAAAGGTAAACGTCCATATCCTAACTATAGATTCCGCTGCGTTAGGATTTATTTCGATAAGTTCAATACTGTGCATGTTGTTTGACGTTCCTAACAGAACCCAACAGGGGCGTGAGCATTAAAACACTGTGCTCCGCAGAAACTCATACTAAAGTAAAACAGTGAAAATAATAACAATATCATGATCCTGGTATATACATAGCCTGAACATGAAACCGGTAATAACATGAACATGAACCTGATATCCTCACATGAACGTGAACCATAACCGTTACCTCATCTGCCAACATAAAAATGTCAGACACCAACTGATTAATTATGTTAAGATGCTCTACTAGACTCAACTTGATATCCGGACTTAATCGGTATAACTGGAACCGGATAAGTACGGAACTGAACTGATATTAATTAACTGAACTGAACTGGACTCGAAATCTATAATTATATTAAAAGAATAACCTTTTATGCATTGCCGCCAAAAATTTCCGCCAATTATGTATAAATATTCACCCGTCAATCTATCATTAAAAGTGTACATCCTAAAACATAGTAAATATCTTTCCTGTTTTTTTTTTTTTTTTTTTTTGGATAGATAGGGTAACAAATCACCTGATTTTTTGGTACTAAATACGCCATTGATAATTTTAATGAATAAATACGGCGTTGGTTTTTCTGATGGTTCTCTTTTTCCTATTTTATAGGTTAACAAAATAATAGATTTTGTTGATTTGTTTCCCTTTAAAAACCGACGATAGTTTTTCTGATGTTTCCTTTTTCCTATTTTTTTAGGTTAACAAAATAACAGATTGTGTTGAAATTGTATGTAATCAAATTTTGTTAAATGGAAGTAACGCCATAGTAATAATTTTGGAATTGTATGTAATTAAATTAGGCTTATAATATTTAGATACTTTAAACAAATGGTTTAGATATTTTTTTTTATATATTTGTCTATATATATATATATATATACATATATACATAATTGATGTTAAATTTAAATATCCGTAGACATGTCTTCTTTACAAAATAGTCTAGAAAAATCTTTTTTACACAATGTTAAATCCAAATATTTTTAGATATGTTTTCGTTTTAAAATTGTTTAGAAAAGTTGTAGGTGACTTCACATTTTTCAAAAATAATATAGAAATTTTGAATACTTTCACATATACTAATATAATATTTTAGGTGTTTTAATATTAAACATCAGAATTTTATATTCTCTTATACAAAATAATGCAAATTTTATATTCTCTTATACAAAATAATTTTATATTGTTTCGGCCCTGAATCTTTAATTTATAATTACTAAGTATCATTTATCCTCATATTTAATTTATAATTATTTTTTTTTCTTCCTCTTTTTAAATATGATCAATAATAGTTTCCACTTCTGCCATTGAGTGACAAAAAACTCGAGGTCTATTTATAATATTGTTGATTTAATATTGTTTCCGTGCATCGCACGGGGTACACACTAGTTTTAACTGAAAATGATACTGAAATCAAGAACCAGGACTGAAACAATAAAATACGGGCTGACCGGTCCAGCTGGTCTGAACCGTTCTGAACCGGTCTGGGCCGGACTGCAGGTCTGCTGAACCGGGCAGTCGGGTGCTGGCTCGGCCCGCGGCCTGCCGAGTGCTGCGCGCACGGGCGCTGCCTGGCCTGGCCACTGGTGCTGGCTGCTGGGCAACGCTGGGCATGACCCGAGGTGCCGCTGAATGCTATGCGCATCGGCTGCTACCTGGCTGGGCACTGTCGGGTGTTGCCGTACACCACGACATGCAACTGGGCACTAAAGAGCGCGCACAGGCGCTCACTGACATGACTGGCACCGTGCAGCACTGTCGTGCGATACCCACGGTGCTGGCTACTCGGGCGGCCTACTGGGTGCTGCCGAGGCCACTGGTGTGCGACGCTGCGTGTTGGCGGATACTACTGCACGCTAGCGTGCTCGACTGGGCGTGGCAAGTGCGTACGTGCATTGCCAACCACTGACTGTCATTACGGGTGCTATGTGCCGCTGCCATGGGCATGCGCACATACTGGCAGCCTGTACTGCTTGACTGCCGGCACGCACAGCCGTTATATGCGGCAGCGTGTATACGTCTGGCCCTTGCCGGCCGTCCGGCGACTACTCTCGACCAATTTGACATATATTGTCATGACATGAACATAATTGATGAAATTACTTGAAAACATACAATTTTACACCATGAACTGAATATGGTCGTGGCGTGCGCACCTTGCGCCGCCGACGGCGTTGGGCCGTCTCTTGACCGATTACGATGTTTCTCGGCAATTCACTCATAACTGATCATGAAACAATATTTACTGAATAAATAGACATGAATGTTCGAAAGAATATTTACTTAACGTACTTGCTACGCATGAGCGGCCGGTGGCACGCGCTATGTGCACGGCCACTTCCTTCGGCCAAAACAACTCTTAAACATGAAATTCCCTGGAACATCTCGGACTGACTGAACATAATTTAACATAAAAGGGTTGATGACATGACAGTTACTCAAGAGATTACACAACAAACATGAACACGCTCGTTATAGCCACACGCACGGTCGTACGGGTTGAAGCCATTCATGAACATGATTAAATCAATCGGAGCTAATATGACTTAACAAAGGTAAACTGATGTTACCTCCTATATCCCTTGGCTGATTGCTCTAATTGATCGTGACAACCGGAGCCTCCGAGCGTGCGCGTTGCTCTCGGTGGTGGTGTGCGGTGTGGTGCTAAGCTCACGCACGGTGCTCAAGAATTCTCACCAATCTCACTAACTCTCACTCTTATAATATATGATTTAGTGGATGTATATGCTGAACACATGTGAAAAATTTCTCCCAAGTCACTCATTTATACTAAAACCGAGAGGAAATAAAATAAATAGGGTGGTAACATGGTGTCTTGGTGCCTCCATAAGAACATGACACTTGCTTGCCTAATATTGATCCAAGATAATGACTCATCAAAATTTCTTTCACCTCATGCTTGCTTAGGAAGGAGAATTCTTCCTTTTGAAGGAATAGCACACAGCAATTCTAAAGTAATTTTAGGAACAATTGCATACGGCTATGAGAAGAAAAATGGGAAAATTACTTACGGTTTTAACAAATTAATCATGCTTAATTACTTAATTAAACATGATTAAATGCTAAATCATATACTTAGTCATGATACTTAATTACCAAAATTATTTCGAACGTAAACGGGACGTCGAAAATAATTCCTGGTAATCTCGACTGAAAATAATTAATTCCGAAAAATAATACTCGACAATTTTATTATATCGGAATTAAATACATGATTAACATGACGGATATTCCTGACTGTATAATTAATTCCGGACTCATTAATTAATAAACGAATTGGAATTAAATCTGAAAACTTGTTCGGTTACTGGAATAGTTAAACCGAATAATATATCGACTAATAGTCGAACTTGGAATATAACTAGCTGATTAACCTGAACTTGAACATGAACATGATTATTTATTAACAAAGGCTAGCTTAAAATTAGAAGCTAGTATTTTTCTTTATTAATAAAACTCAGGGTGTTACAATTCACCCTCCATAAAATATTTCCGTCCTCGGAAATACTAAAACTGAACGTAGAAGCTTAACATAAGCTTATACTTACCGATGACATGACTTGAGAATTCAGTACTTTAGTACTGAATAATAGACTTGATCTGAACTAAGGAGTCTCAATTCACAATTAAGTGAATTGTTGATTACTACTGACTGAGAATGGACACTCTCCTGAAATAAAGTGTTTTACTGATTACACATGATCTCAAAACGTAATTCTTGAGCGCACCGGTCATCATTTCCTGGCTGCTTGCTGACCTTCGGTCTGAACGCTGATGGTGGAAAACCCCGGTCGTTGGTACACCCGGAAGATTCTAGAGATACACATGTGTACAAATGAGGATAACTAGCAATATCGGTAATTACCTTTCATGAACATCTATTCGATAACGTGGCACATCGTTCGCGGCACATCGTATTGCGGCACACCTGCTCCTCACCAAGTGAGTGCGGCACTCCTGCATACAGCACTTGGCGAACATTGCACCTGCGTCGTCGACGTAGTCTGTATATTTGTACCTTAAGCTAGTAACCTCAATGTACTATAATGCTAACTCTCTGTAATTTCCCCGTGTACTGTGACTCAGGCATGGCAGCCTTCTCTTCTTGTGTCATGCATCCTTGAATGGAAAGCGTCAGTTTGTCATCATGGCATGATCTGTTGCTGTTGATTGGCATTTTTCCGTTGCATCATATGTCAATCTGGGGTACCTGCAACTGTTTTTCCTTCCCCTGAGGTCAAACTTAACCTCAAGAAAAGGCTAATATGATTTAACATCTCCTACAATTTCTAAAATTTTCAAAATTTGAGAAAGCGAGGCACTGATTATACTTGAAATGTCTGATACATCTTGTCTTATCAGACAGGCTATCCTTGACCTTGACATGACTGACCTGAATATTCACATAACTGAATAATCATGACTTGACTTTTACATGACTGAATCATCTTTACCTGAACTCTGAAAGCTATCCCGAGACAACTAAATAGTCGTCTCGGAATTTGGAACATGACATTAACTGATTTACTTGACTTGATAAGGTGCGACTTCAAGTTTCCAGGTAGAATGGGATTAATAGTCTGTATTGCAGACCTCCATATTTAACTCGGCTGAACAACTATTATACGTCGACCTTAAATCATGAACATTAACTTTAAATATTGAACATTGACTCATGACTATGCACTGTATAAGGCTGCTCCAGTAACAACTGGTCCCGCAAGTACAAAAGGAATAACTGATCTTGAACTTTGAAAACCATAATTTGGAATATCATGATTTGGGAAAATTCGTAACATGACTGACTTGAAAGGTTGTTATTACATGAACTCATACTGTTTCGTTTCAGCTTCAAGTCTCCATGGTATACCCGGCTGAGTGGCTCTTATTTCAAGCCTCCATGGTAACCCGGAATGTTGACTCTTATACATTGAAAACCGTTACTATGACAATGACTTGAAAATTATAACAACCTTTAATATGAAAATTTTCGCCTTGAACATGATTTACTGATCTGACTTAGGAATTTAGAGTCTATTCCTTGAGTTGAATCAAGGAATTCCTCCCTGGAATTTGTCAATTAGTTGGCGAAAATGGCAATTTTCGATAGAAATATCTGAGGAACATGATTGCTAAGATTTGTACAACATAAATGCTTACAAATCTCTTGACGAGTCGTTAACTTGACTTGAATAAATCTAGAATTAAATCTAGAGTTCTCAAACTTAACCCCTTTCTAAGGTTCTGAATTCTGATTTGAACATCCTTACTGATGACATCACTGAAGCTGATCAATAAAGCTTACAAATTTCTTGACGAGTCGCTAAACATGACGGGGGAATACTGAATCTAAATTCTGAGTATACTTACTGTTGATCCTGAACATGATTCGAGCATCTTAACTAAATCATAACTGAGAAATTTCTGAGCATAGACATAGTAATTTGTTTATAACTGAAAACATAAATCAGCACTTACCTGTAGTAGGCGAGGCGTGAGCGTGATAGTTCAGGTTTTTCTGAAAATATCTGACTGATAAAATTTTTCAGAGACGCGGAAACGTGCTTTGATACCAATTGTAACACCCCGCTATTTTACTGAAATCAGAGTACACTTTTTCAAAAATTTTCTGAATAAATGAATAAAATGTTTATTTTGCGAAAGCTGATTCGGAGTGCTACCATGAAAATCTGACTTTTCTGAAAAACCGTTAATTTTAATCTGATAATAAAAACGGTTATATAATGTATCAACCGACTAATGTCGGATCAAAAGTTGAGTTCAAGTACTGAAAATTTTAGCGGAATAGTAGTGTGGTTAAAACATAACATATACATATCAAAACAAATGTCCTGAACAGCTCGTCAGCTCACTCCTCGTCCCCGACCCTGTGACCTGAAAAACATGAAATACGTTGGGGGCGTGAGCACTAAAACACTGTGCTCCGCAGAAACTCATACTAAAGTAAAAC
Source organism: Striga hermonthica (assembly GCA_902706635.1). Lineage (NCBI taxonomy): Eukaryota > Viridiplantae > Streptophyta > Magnoliopsida > Lamiales > Orobanchaceae > Striga > Striga hermonthica. The sequence goes on along the minus strand of CACSLK010027752.1, from coordinate 23,419,436 downwards.
AGTGAAAATAATAACAATATCATGATCCTGGTATATACATAGCCTGAACATGAAACCGGTAATAACATGAACATGAACCTGATATCCTCACGTGAACGTGAACCATGACCGTTACCTCATCTGCCAACATAAAAATGTCGGACACCATGTGCACACTCTAGTGGGCAGACTAAGGCCATTAGAACCCAGAATGGACCGGCGACCATTTCGAGTGGATACTGATAATACATACCTCAAACATGGTAGAGTAATTATAATCAATATAGTACTTAGTCTGAGTCCCCACCTGAACTGCTGAAAATGAAGGTAGTCCTGATGTCTAATCAAACTGAAAAATAATATAAACAATTACTAAGGACTATGCTCAGACTGATAAATTAAATGATTAATTATGTTAAGATGCTATATTAGACTCAACTTGATATCCGGACTTAATCGGTATAACTGGAACCGGATAAGTACAGAACTGAACTGATATTAATTAACTAAACTGAACTGGACCCGGAATTTTAACTGAAAATGATACTGAAATCAAGAACCAGGACTGAAACAATAAAATACTGGCTGACCGGTCCAGCCGGTCTGAACCGGTTTGGACCGGACTGCCGGTCTGCTGAACCGGGCAGTCGAGTGCTGGCTCGGCCCGCGGCCTGCCGAGTGCTGCGCGCACGGGCGCTGCCTGGCCTGGCCACTAGCGCTGGCTACTGAGCAACGCTGGGCATGACCCGAGGTGCCGCTGAATGCTATGCGCATCGGCTGCTACCTGGCTGGGCACTGTCGGGTGTTGCCGTACACCACGACATGCAACTGGGCACTAAAGAGCGCGCACAGGCGCTCACTGACATGACTGGCACCGTGCAGCACTGTCGTGCGATACCCACGGTGCTGGCTACTCGGGCGGCCTGCTGGGTGCTGCCGAGGCCACTGGTGTGCGACGCTGCGTGCTGGCGGATACTACCGCACGCTAGCGTGCTCGACTGGGCGTGGCAAGTGCGTACGTGCATTGCCAACCACTGACTGTCGTTACGGGCGCTATGTGCCGCTGCCATGGGCATGCGCACACACTGGCAGCCCGTACTGCTTGACTGCCGGCACGCACAGCCTTTATGTGCGGCAGCGTGTATACGTCCGGCCCTTGCCGGCCGTCTGGTGACTACTCTCGACCGATTTGACATATATTGTCATGACATAAACATAATTGATGAAATTACTTGAAAACATACAATTTTACACCATGAACTGAATATGGCCGTGGCGTGCGCACCTTGCACCGCCGACGGCGTTGGGCCGTCTCTCGACCGATTACGATCTTTCTCGGCAATTCACTCATAACTGATCATGAAACAATATTTACTGAATAAATAGACATGAATGTTCGAAGGAATATTTACTTAACGTACTTGCTATGCATGAGCGGCCGGTGGCACGCGCTATGTGCACGGCCACTTCCTTCGGCCAAAACAACTCTTAAACATGAAATTCCCTCGAACATCTCAGACTGACTGAACATAATTTAACATAAAAGGGCTGATGACATGACAGTTACTCGAGAGATTACACAACAAACATGAACACGCTCGTTACAGCCACACGCACGGCCGTACGACTTGAAGCCGTTCATGAACATGATTAAATCAATCGGAGCTAATATGACTTAACAAAGGTAAACTGATGTTACCTCCTATATCCCTTGGCTGATCGCTCTAATTGATCGTGACAACCGGAGCCTCCGAGCGTGCGCGTTGCTCTCGGTGGTGGTGTGCGGTGCGGTGCTAAGCTCACGCACGGTGCTCAAGAATTCTCACCTATCTCACTAACTCTCACTCTTATAATATATGATTTAGTGTATGTATATGCTGAACACATGGGAAAAATTTCTCCCAAGTCACTCATTTATACTAAAACCGAGAGGAAATAAAATAAATAGGGTGGTGACATGGTGTCTTGGTGCCTCCATAAGAACATGACACTTGCTTGCCTAATATTGATCCAAGATAATGACTCATCAAAATTTCTTCCACCTCATGCTTGCTTAGGAAGGAGAATTCTTCCTTTTGAAGGAATAGCACACAGCAATTCTAAAGTAATTTTGGGAACAATTGCATACGGCTATGAGAAGAAAAATGGGAAAATTACTTACAGTTTTAACAAATTAATCATGCTTAATTACTTAATTAAACATGATTAAATGCTAAATCATATACTTAGTCATGATACTTAATTACCAAAATTATTCTGAACGTAAACGGGACGTCGAAAATAATTTCGGGTAATCTTGACTGAAAATAATTAATTCTAAAAATAATACTCGACAATATTATTATATCGGAATTAAATACATGATTAACATGACGGGATATTCCTGACTGTATAATTTATTCCGGACTCATTAATTAATAAACGAATTGGAATTAAATCTGAAAACTTGTTCGGTTACTGGAATAGTTAAACCGAATAATATATCGACAAATAGTCGAACTTGGAATATAACTAGCTGATTAACCTGAACTTGAACATGAACATGATTATTTATTAATAAAGACTAGCTTAAAATTAGAAGCTAGTATTTTATAGTATTAATAAAACTCGGGGTGTTACACCCGACTCCCTAGCTTCTTATTGCTTTTCAATTTGCATTTTAGGTAGATTTATTTTCATGTTTTCCCTTAGTTAATTATTATCTCCATCATCTGATTTAGAGTGTTTAGGTTTTTTTTTCTCTTCTTTTGTTATCAACACCATTGCTAAATTCCGACCGGCCTTCCTCGAGAGATCGACCCGAGAATCGAATCGTCAGATTCGGTACTCGGTAATAAGATAATTTGCTGCAACAAATTTGACGTTGTTGCCAGGGAAGGCAAGTAGGATATTCAGTTTTGGTGTTTGATCTTATTTTCTGTGTTTCTTTTTATTTTAGCATTTTTAGTGTTTTTGTTCCTTTTGTGCATTTGTGTTTTTCTCTTCTATTCTTGTTTTAGTTTTTATCTTCTTTTCTCCTCCCTTTTTCTTGGCTACGCGTGGTTGTTTTGTTCTGGTGTGCAGGTACAATGAATTTCAATCATGGGTACTTCTCCCTGCACGACCCCTCTTGGAACAACGAGCCAATTTATTTCCCCGGGTACCACTCCCAACCGTACCATTATTCTTCCGAGCAGTGCTGGAACCATCTTCCGGTCGAGCAAAATTATGAGGCCCTTAAGTTCAACAAGAAGCTCAACCGAATTATTGAGTTCATAGATTCCCAAGCAGCTCGAGAAAGAGAGGCCGCCTACCATGCGAAGCACGACCAGATCCTGGCTTTTATAGAATCCAGAGAAGAGGAGGCAGCCTACAATGCAAACCTCGATCAGATACTTGATACTTTGGCATCCCAGGCTGCCCGTAAGAGAGATCTGGAGTTCCAAGTTGAGAGCTTAATGGAGCGCGTACATGCCATAGAGGATCGAGTTGACAATCCTTCTCATGAGTTCACCATGGAACACATATCTACTCACGAGGGTGAACTCCGAGTGACAACATTGGCATACGATGCAAAACTCGACCTCATTCTTGCTCGCATGGCGGCTTAAGAAACCCGACATGAACAGATTGAGCTCGGGTGTACTCAGCTGAGTGCACGAATGGAGAGCCTCATTGCACGTCTTGATTCTACTGAGGCACAAGCCGACGATTCGCACTCCATGCTTGACCCCCATGCTCAGATTCTGCAGCGAATGTGCAAGGGGTATGATTCATTAGAGGAGGAGGACAATTCACAAGTCCCTCCTCCCACATTCGAGTTGGAGCATCCACCTCCAATTCCATCGCTTTACGAAGAGGATAGTACTTTACTCGGCTTGCTCCATTGACGTGTTGTTGGTTGTCGAGGTTGACGAGAGATCTCGGTTGGAGAAGGTTCTGTTCCAAACATTGGGGAATCCTCGTGATCAGACAAATTGCACCCAGAACGGAGCCACACGCGTCCACAGTGCCCGCTTTCTGGCCTTAGTGCCAGCACTACCACTTCTCGAGAATACAAAGGTGTGGCGCGATCGTCACTTTTTCCTTGATCCTGGATGAGTTCACTTCAGGTTTCGTCAAGCTAATGACGTAAAACGAGAGCTTCTTGGGAGGCAACCCAAGTGAAATTTATTGCTTTCTTTGTTATTTTTCTTTATGGATTATTAGTTTTTATGTTTGTATAATGGGAGTTTTGGAGTTTCTTGTGGTTTGTCTTCTCAGGGAAATTAAGGGCGGCGTTGAGCATTGGCGAAGGCCTTGAACGTGAATGCTTATTCTCCTCGAGGCACTCCCGGTTTGCACACCCTTTCCTTTTTTTATTTGTCTTTGGCATGTTTCTTGTTGGTTGATCATGTATTACAACTCTCTGGCACTTAGGACAGACAATGGAGACATTGTTGGTTTAAGTGTAGGGGAGTTTTTGCATGCTTGTGTGGTTGTGTGGTTGACCAGGTCTAGTATTTATTTTAAGTTTTTAGGATTTTGTATTTCTCGAGCTTGGACTGTGGTGTATGGTAGGATTGGTTTATGATTAATTGATTGGGTTGAGAAGTTGTGATGATGAGCATATGAGGCACATTTTGATGAAGTTATTTGGCTGTTTTGATTGACATGATTCACCTTGTGAGGTTTGAGCGTGCTTGTTTTTCTTGTGAGATATTGGTCGATTTCTTATTCAATATGATTTTGCCTTGAGTCTTCTTTGAAATGGTTGATTGGATTTGTGAATGGTGAACATGATGGAGGTATTTTGTTTTGTGTGCTTTTATTTCTTTTCCCTTCATCAGATAATAATTCTTGCTAGTCGCCCTGTTGAGCCTTTGTGATTTTTCTTTGACAACCTCTTATTGAAGTCGTTGAGGATTGATATGTTTTGTGGGACGATTATTTGAGATTGTATATATTGATGCTTGGAGTTGTGTTAAAAAAAAGGGTGTAAACCGATTGGATTATACTCCACGTACTCCAATCACTAAAATAATGGTTGTGAGTAATGAGTACGGGAAACCGATCTAGGAGACTCGGGCAGAAAACCCGAAGGCCAAACCTAGATATGTCCATAAGGTTGACACGCGCAAAAAATAAAAAAATAAAAAATAAAAAAAAAAAGAGAAAGAAAGAAAGAAAAAATGAGAATAATGTTGGGAAGTATGTTGGCTAAAGAAGAGTGAGGACTTCATGATCTCGGTTGAGTGATGGAGTTGAGTTTTCATACATTGAGCCACTTAACCATATTTATCCTGCTCAGTCCAAATAGCCTACGTTACAACCCTTTAAGTCCTCTTGATTCATTGATTCACTAATTTGATTGATTTAGAGTAAGAGTTAGACGATAGGCGAATTTATTATTGATGTGATTGATGACCAATTTGAGTGGTCCTGTTTGATATCTCGGAAAGAAAATGAGTAAGGCACATTTGATATATTCGGTACTCGAGAATTCATGTCTGTCAAAGCTTAATAGTCAAGCTAGTAGTTGAGGTGTGTGCATATTATCATTGGAATTCTTCTTTATTTGGTTAATTGATTTGAAACTAGTCTTGCCTGTAGCTGTGATCCTTGCTCGTTTATTTTGTTTTGTTTTCTTTTGTTTTTGTTCGGGACGAACAGACGTTTTAGTGTGGGGGAGTTGTTTGTCCCATTTTTTTTCGTTTTTAGTCATTATTTTACCGTTCTTTTTCCCCCGTATTGTGTCGTTTAGGTGGTTCTAGGATCTTTTTATCATTTAATATGTGTTTTGCGTTCATTTGAGTGTTGCGGTGTTTTCCGTTTGTTTTCCAGTCTTTTTTTGTTCTCTTTTCATTTTTGGTGTGTA
>CACSLK010027752.1:23348469-23397441 GCA_902706635.1 Striga hermonthica | reverse complement strand
TATATACTCAAAGTTACCTCCAAAACCTCTAGAGCATCTATACTGATGAATGGGTCAGAAACATGAGAAGCCCACATGTTGAGCATGATAGGAGATAAAACTGGCTCTATTGATGCTGCAACTTCATGACCTGTAAGGGAAAATACACAAAGTGAGCTTCTCCTGGTTGAGTGTTGGACGCCCAAAACAAACAAAAACAATAAAACATGAAATTATCTGAACATCAAACTGGGTGTTTAATTGCGCTAACCAGCTGCCACAGCTGCTTGCAGAGTTTCAAGTACTAAATGCATAGTTTCATCCGAGGCCTGAAAAGAAAATAAAAAACATAACATAATTAAATATAGAACAGGTCTGGTAACCAGGGACAAAACACACACCAGGAACATTCCACTTTACATTTTTTAGAAGATCTATAAGTGACGAGAATAAGTCGAATGCAAACTGTTGAACAATTCCCGTGGTGGCATCTGGTAAAAGTTGGGATAAAGCTCGACAAGAACCAACTTTAACTGGTGGAGGTCTGTAAAGAAGGAACAACGAGTGACATCCTGTTGAAGTTTAAAAACCCAAAAAACCCAAGATCTTACACATTCATTCCAACTGTCTTAATAGCAGCATATACGAACTGCTCTGTTACTTGGTTGTTCATCTGTCCATATAATAAAACCAAATGAGATCTTGCAGGAACATGAAAGAGCTGTGTGTAGGATAATGAAGGCAGGCAGAGGAAAAGGGAGGTTGTTCAGTTTTCACTAATAACCATGGAAGAAAATCTTGCAACAGATGAAAATAAGCGGGCACAAAGAAAGGGGTAGTCATGGACGCCTGCAAATAAACAAGGATCTTCCTATTTAAAAATAAATAAATAAATAAATAAAGCTTGAATTAGCAGAAAATAAAGAATTTTTAACACATCAAATAGTGCCTGTCTCACCTGTTGCCATGTCATCAGTTAAAATTTGCTCTAGCATAGTTCCAACAGTGGAACCAGAAACCTAAGAAATCAGAACATAAGACATTAAACAAACTATTAACCCAGCATCTATACAGAAGAGAGACCAAAAAAGGAATATGTCTTGCTATCAGTTATTGGTGGGGCAAGGGTCAACCTCTATTTCAAGCAACTCTTCAGCCACAGAAGCCAAAGCATACAGGGCAGCCTCCCTTAACTGCCAGCACGTTGATAAGTTAGATGATTTTAAAGGGAAAAAAAAAAAAATGATAACTAGTTTAGCAAGTTACAATGTCCATATAACATTTTTCTGCAGTAAATCAAGTCATGAATTTGTTCGACTTACTCTCCACCAACCAGGAGAACCAGTATCTTTCGCCTGTTGGGACTCACTTATTCGACTTCTTACAGAGTCGATCACAGCATTTATGCCTTCGGTCCCACAGGTAGATATTACCTCTTCTAGCAGAAGTGCACCTGGAAGGAATAAAAAATCCACAAGGTAGAAAAATAATTTAAAAAATAAAAAAATAAAAAATAAAAACAAAATCCATGAGATGCAATCTCTGGGTTTATACAAGAATGTAGTGGGTGAGATGAAAAGCAGGAAAACAATAACTTAATCTACATATTTTACTAGACTAGGTTATTGATGCACAAGTCTTCGTGTAGTGCATAAGTCTTCGTGTAGCACGCCCACCGCACACACAAACATACAGGTGAAAGAAGAAGAATTTTTAAATGACAAAAAAAAAAAAAGACAGGTAAAACAAAAACAAAAACGCTCATGCGGTCATAAAGGCCTGGTAGAACAGAAAATCGAACCAAATTAATCGGCAACCAACGAGATCAGAATCTCGAAATAAGTTTCGTAGTATCCAGCATAACACCATGATTTTCTCTATAAGCTTGACTGCTAATTATTCATTGCAAGACAAGATCAAGTACACATATACAGAAGTGGAAGATAAAATGCATATATACCCACACAAGACCACGAAGAGTAAACATTTTGCCATTAGCAGAAATTAAGGAACAAAGTATTGCCAATTCCAGAAACTATTTACCAGATACACGACAACTGTAAGTATTGTCATCCTCATCAGCAACATACTGGTTAACATCGAGGGACCAGGTATGAATCTACATCCATGTCATAAAAACAAAAGATGATGAGAAGTGCAAAGAAAAGAAAGAAGAAATTGACTCAAGTTGCTCCTACAAAAAGTAATCTCACATTTAGTATCTTTGACAGTAAAAATAGATCATGCATATGTAGCTAGCAGCAGATTAACTAGAAAAGCAAGTTGAAACTTCAATACAAAATCGCTCACCCTAAGTTTCAAAACTAAAACATCCAAGAAAAACAGGTGAAAACACTCAAACAAAAGAAAATGTTACAGTATCATATACACATTAGGATATAAACTTAGAGAGAGGGGTATAGGAGGGGTACCTGTTGTTCCGTCATTTGAAGGAAACCAATAGTGTAGTAGACTAACTCTTTTAAATTGTTCATAATAACCTACATGAAAAAATAAAGACTTCCAAAATATCCGAAAGTGGAATCCAGAGCAAGACAATAGGGAGATGGTTTTGCAGCATACCTTCATAAACCTCGGACTTCCAATAACCGTCAATAAAAATTCAAATAACTGCACAACCAAAGACCAGGAAATGCATGTCAAATACAAAAATGCAATTATTCCACAATCACCCAACCAAAAGATGAACAATTTCCTATTAAGATCTTTAATTGTCATCAAAGTTCACACATGCACACTACACAAGTGTTATACACACAATACAAGCACATGCTATTCACACTTCCCACGCATTCCCAAACATGCTATAGAGTTTCAAGCTGACATGCTATATACAGTACTCATACCACATACATTTAACACATACACACCGCACACATTCTACACACAATTTCAGGAAAGAAGAAAATGATAACCCTTTCAGACCCAGCTCTATGAGTAGATATGTTCCAACCAGATGAAAGAAACAAAACCTTTCACTGTAAGAAGTCAGCACCAGTTTACAGTTTAGTCATGAAGTTTTCTTTGATGCTACTTATCCTTGACCAAACTTCATAGAACAAGTAAGAGTGTACCAACCTGGATAACAAAGGACTCAAGACTTTTCTCAGCACCATCAGAATCATACCGACCATCATAGGAATCTTCAACGCCTTCAATCACTGAGCGCTCATAAACTCCCGACGACGACACAAATGTTTGCCACAATGGCCCCAGAATTACTGAAATACAGCAAGAGTGAGAAACTATGAGAATAAGAACAAAAGGATGGGCAAAACGAAAAAAAGAAACAATATATCATCATAACCAGGGTACTAGAAACTATACAAGAACACTTGATATACATACCTGAAAAATGAGTTTCTGTAATGGTGGGGAAGTTCTGAATGAACTGATTCAAACACTTTAACACCTGGACAGCCGGCAAAATTTCAGCAGTCTGCAAACTGACATCATAAAGAAAATTTAAAGAAAAAAAAAAGGAAAAAAAGTACCTCCATCCGTATGCTCCAGTCATCAGGATCTTCAGATGGCACCGGGTGTTTCAAGATTGACGAGAATTGCTCCATCCAAGGTTGGAGCATTGGTAACATTAGGGCGGTTGTGTCTGTCTACTAACCACAAAACACGTAAATATCGTTTTTTTCCCCAATAAATTATGTGCATTTGATCAATTGGCTGAGCTAAGTGAATACCTTGTACACACCACTCATAGCCCCAATCATTGAAGTACAATTATAAATTACTGACAGAGCTTTGGACCTCAGACTTTTGTCATAGATCTGGACATTTGAATCCACAAATATATGAGAAGTTGATCGAAGAGTACCTCTGTATCACAACATTAATGGATTCTAGGGACAATCTAGCAGTGAATTTGTAAGCAACCGAAGATAAAAAATACAATGAAGTACAAAATATATAAATAAAAAGTAGAATGAAATAAAAATAACTATGAAAGCAAAAAGGACCTCTTGAATTTCCTTGTATATCAAAATTTGTTACCAGTGCTTCAGTAGAAGCTAAATAAACATAAAACTAATAATAAATATCCACAAAAAACCATAAATACATTATGTGTTTTCGGTAAGTCGGTGTCCATTTCCATTGCCAGCCTTAATTACCTATTTACCTAAAAGATTTAAACATTTTTACTTCTTCTGAATGCAATCAACAATCTTCAAAATACAACATGCAAGGTATGGACAAGGTTAACCTGAGGAGAGGACATAATCGCGTGCAAGCATGGGAATAAAACTGGGACAAGTTGGGGCACCATCTTGTCATCCATGTCCGAGGAAAGAAGATACAAGCATCGTACAGCTCCATGCACTGCATAAAAACAAAAAAAGTAAGTTTCCCTTTACTTACAAGAAATGTTTAGCATATTATAAAGAAATATTCAGTACTCACCAGCATTCAGTTTACTCTGGTCGTTAATTAAACTTAAAAGAAAAGGCACTAATTCAGGCCAATCTTCTGGCCAATCATAATGTGCAATCGCCGATACAGCCACACTTACTGCAGTGCAGATCTTCTTACTAGGATCATCAAGCAATGCTAAAAGTAGTCCTTTCACAGCTGCCTGATAGAATTATAGAAATAGGTAACATATTAACATGTAATCAACCCTTTCCAGCTTCATCTATCATACATGTCTCCAAATTATCAACGCCAATCAAGCTGAGCAGAAACAAGTTCTTCAAATTTAATACCCCAGTCATTTAGTAGAGAACAAAGTATCTAAAGCTCTAAGCTTTAAGCAAGACTAGATATCTTCATTAATTCCATATAACCTCAGAAAGAAACGTGAAGCAAGGATTTGAGATAAGAAATATTGTCAATATACTGCAGCTCAGGATACGTTTTAAGTAGGTTTTTGATAAAGTAAAAACATTTTAGTCAAAAAGGTGGATCTTATCTACAAATTGTTTAACAGCTTTGATATATTTTCGAGTGCACCTTCTCATTGCTCTCAACAACGGGATGCTCAAAGCCTTCTTCATCCTCATTCCAGTGTTTTCTGATAAATTGCTTCAGCAAAACTGCTGCTAGGTGAATGCGGGTTAATCCCACAATGGCTAAGCTAGAAGAGCTCGAATGGACTATATGTAACGCACAGTAGTAAATTACGTAAAAAAATAAGTAGATTCTATAATTAAATCACAGCATCATCAAGGATATCTGCCGCAATCCAAGTGGAAGTTCTCGGTGTGCTGCAATTCTAGCAAGAGCAACACCATAACCTTTGCAGAAATTCAAAAGGTAACGTAAAATTAATTCGATATCTCATACTGCAATAAATAATATAAAAGGAAAGAAAGCACAGAATTTGTTAAGGTGTCTTGATCCTCGAGACAGTGGCCCTGGTTATCACCTAACAGTAAAGTCATGCTAAAATGGAAACAGCAGTGATCCTCTAGAAAATAAGCGGATATCAATAAACCAATGATTCTGCTGTTACAGGTGATATAGCAATTAAAGCTTTCACCTTTAGTCATAAAATGACATTGTTGCACAGCAAACTTGGCATCAGTCTTACAATTTAGAAAATCAACATCATAACCGAAGCAAAGTTTGCAAAGTTTATAGTAGCAACCCAAAAATGAAATAAAACATGCATACTTTATCCATCAAAACTTGCTCTCGATTATCCTACAATTCTCAAAATTCCATAAAATTACATCCATTCAAGATTTCACTTTCGTGTTCATAAACGGGGGATTTCCACTCATACAACAACAAATTCCATCTCTGGAAAGAACATTAATATCAAACGCTTGCGATTTACGGAAATGATTTAATTAAATCACCTGGTTGAAGGGACGCTTGCTGAAGCGAAGTCTCAGCAAAGGTTCTAGTTTGTTGGCTGGGATCGAGTGATGCGTTCAAGCAATTGATCAACCATTGCTGGTCCTGATCCATTTTCCCGAGTCTACCTACTGATAAATGATCCCTGTAATCAAATGTGTATGTGATTCGAGCAAACCTGTGCTTGCTGTGAGGGTGAGAAAAGTGCGGCAAAATGGAGGGAGTTTACAGAATGGGGTTTTCGTAATTGGGAGTCTTTTATATGGATTAGGGTTTATGAGCGGTTCTAACTTCTAATTTGATAGGTCATAGGTTCACTGCTTGGTCAAAAATACTCTTAAACATTGTTTTTCAACCCGGACCGACCCGGCGGGTCGACCCGGGACCCGACCGACCTGGCGGGTCAACCGGAGACCCGACCGACCCGGAGCCAGAACCGGTCCGGGTAGGCTATTTAAACCGGGTAACAATGAACCAGGTCAAACCCGGCCAACCCAGCATTGACTCAGTCGACCCAGCCATTGAACCGTCCGAGTCAACCCGGTTGATCCGGTCCTTATATATTTTTTAATTTTTTTAAATATTTTTTATATAAAAAATTAAAACTATGTAAATATATTGATATAATAGATTTTTATTGTGAGATATAACTTTTTTAACACTGATGCACAAATTCTATATGCAAAACATTTATTTTTGTTACTTTTATATTTGTAATTTAAAAAACATTTCAAATTAATTATCCGATTCAACAATTGACCCGCTGACCCGACGGTTGAACCGTTGACCCGGTGACCCGAAGACCTGCCCGAGTCGATTTCAAGACCAGGTTTTAAAACTATGCTCTTAAAACTTTCTCCTTTTCATCTTTTTCTTTATTCAGTGAATTTCCTTCCCCATTTTTGCTTCACTTAATCACTTTCTATTAAAAAAAAACTTAGAGGTATATATTTGTCCCCTATATTAATGGGTTATGCTACATTGTCCACCTCCATTACACTTGGTTGTAACCAAGTTGTAATGGAGATTGGCTAAGCATAATTCTCAATGGAATGTCATTAATCCCTCATTCCTCTACTAGAAAAACATGTTTGGGTCTCACTTTCTTTGTGCTAGTTCTATTAGTTGTCATTAGTTTGTTAGTGGCTTGTTCTTTGTTCTAAAACCATGTTTCTTAGTTGTTTATATAATTTTCTTCGTTTCAAAAAAAAAAAATATATAGGAGGTTGTTTCATTGTCCAGCCCTGTTCAAACTAATTTACCTTTATTTATGTTTTTTTTTTTTGTTGGTATCTTTGTTTATGTTTACCCTTATTTATGTTTTACTTAGCATGGGTTGCTCCTTATTGTTTAGACGTTTCACTTCATTTTGTTAGGCTTTTGTTCTCTAGGTGAATTGAAGAGTTTAGCTTACTCTTTGGATCGTACCCTATTTTCTTTTTCTCCATTTTGTAGATCCCCAATATGCTAAAATTTTTAGGCCATTTTTTTCGAATTATCATTTTTGTTTCGTTTTCTTTTCAATTACACATTTGATGTCATTATTTGTCGTTTGATTTATCTGGTCGGGTTTGTTATTTTAGTCGATCTCCGTGCACAGTGACTGAATGAGCCGACCTCGATTTAGTCCATCAGCTACAACATGAAGAATCCGGTAATTGTTTCAGGGCTGACGATGAAGGCCCTTCGCTTCAATTGGCCAATGTTGTTGGTGCTATATTTGTCCGCAAATGTGCCGATTGAGTAATTTCTAAGAGGTACCAATACCAATTTATTTGCCATGATTCAAAATGGTTTTTTTTTTCGGGTGTCTTGATTTTCTGCTCTGCCTCTCAAACTTGTGCAAGGTTTTCGTTTCAAGGATGAGTGTCTTAATTGTGCAGGGAATGAGGAGGGTTTAGCTTGTTTTTAAAGATAAGTTCTATGATTCAGTTTAAATTAAATTCAGTTGATTGTAAATATAACATGGATAGGTGACAAATTTTTTATTTTTCTTCATTTAGGTCGGGTGATTTAATGGTTGCAAATATGTGCATAGAATTGGGCTACAAAATGGCCCAATTCATTAAATTTTGGTGAACATAAGTCTTGTTAATTGGTTTGGGGGTTTTGCATCTGATAAGAATAAATTTGATCAAATATTTACTTGTAATTTTTTTATATTTTATTTTTTGCAATCTGATCAAATCTATGATGACTGTTACAGTAGTGTAACAGGTGTAAAAAATAGTGTTCAACTTTTTTTATTGAAAAATCTTTGTTCAGTGTGATTTGTGTCCATATATTTTTAGATATAAAAGGTGTGATTTGATTGGGATATCATGTGTGATATGGTAATATTATATATACTTTTACTATATTCAGCGTGGTATTAGTAAATGATGCATGTTTTTTAATTGGAGTGGGATACGAAGTTTGATGGTGTTATGTATGTGTGCAGTTATTTCTTTTGCATTGTCAATTTAGTGAATATTTTTTAAAACATCAGGTGCATTTGAAAAATATATTTTATGTTTAGTGGATAGGTTTTCTGTACTTTTTATATTTGATAGCGTTATTTTGTTTCTCTATATTACACCCACAAACAATTTTTTGCTTAGTGTTTCCTGTGTTCAAGAAAACTCTTTCAGCTGGTAATTTTGAGAAAGTTTCTTCTGTGAAACTTCCTTTTATTCTCATTGTTTGTATCATATGTGTGTTAATAGATTTTAAGCTTTTAGTACTTTTGATCTTCCATGTTTGTCATAGCAACACTTTAACAGGTGGTTTTGTTCATTTGAGTTTGGCAGGTCATTGAGCAATATGTTTTGTTCATGTGGTTAGGTTGGAATATTTATTTTTACATGTGGTTTTTAAGGAATATTCATTTGTTTAACTTGCAGTAATATTATGTTGATTTGGTTACGCATTGTATCATCACTTGGGAGTGGATATATTTTTTTTTTTCATCAGTTTTTATATTGATGGTGATGTTTTGTTTTGTTGTTTGCATCCACATACTTCTTTACTTTGTTGTTTCATGCGTGTAAGAAAACTCTCTTTCTTGGTGAGTTTGTAAAACTTTATTTTGTAAAACTGAAAATGTTCTTTTGTTCTCATTGTTTCTATCATTTATGTGTTAAAAGATTTTAAGCTTTTGATGCTTTTGGTCTTGGATATATGTCATATCAACATCAACAAGTACTTCTTCTCATTTAGTTTGGAGTTTGCCAGGTGATTCAACTATATATTCTATTATATACTCTCTCTCTATCTCTCTCTCTCTCTCTCTCTCTCTCTCTCTCTCTCTCTCTCTCTCTCTCTCTCTCTCTCTCTCTCTCTCTTTCTCTCTAATATACTCTTTGTTCATGTAGTTATGGGGACTATTTATTTTACATGTGGTTTTTAAGGTATATTCAATTCTTTCAGTTGCAGTAGGTGTTAATTTAGCTCAACTTTGCATCATCGCTTAGGTAGCCTTTGTATATTCACTTGTTGCATACCAGGTACCTATTGCCTTTGTAAATATAACTATTCAGGGTAATTTTCTTTCTCTTTGTATGTGGTTACTCCATTTTGCCGTATGTTTGTCAATAGGTACATTTAGTGTCTTTTGTATAGTAACATCTATTTGTACGAATTAATTTGTGAAAATATATATGTAATCTCTATAGCAGGTCAAAAAGTTGTGGACGGGCACCATTTGTTACAAGTGGTTCCTGCTGAATCTAATCTAGGCCTCCTAATTGCTCATACTGCAATGCACGAAAATTTTTTCGTAAGACATCACATATGTGTTGTGTGAATGGCGATGTTAATATAAGCTACAATATTGCACCATCTTTGTTGAGGGATTTGTTTGAATCTAACTCAAAAAAAGCTAAATTATTTAGACATGTATTAGGACAATTAATAATCATATTGCATTTACATCAATGGGAGTAAACTGTGATACGGATCTAGAAAAGCGAAACAAAGGTGTGTATACCTTTAAGATACAAGGTCAAATAGATATCATTTTCAATAATATCTCTCATATTTTTACATCACATCATCTTTAATCATTATATTTTAAATATTATTTAATTACACTCAAAATCTCACTCAGTACCTAACTCTATCAACTTTATTCAAAATAAATTAATTTTAATCAATCAAATCCAATCAAAACCGATTTTATTTATATTCAGTTGCTCCTTTAGTGAAAACAACTACTTATCTTGGATATAGTTCTTTTTTTTTTGTTTTGTTTGGGTTTTTTGGTTTGATTTTGTTAATTGTGAAAACGGTGGTGTAGTAGTTGTTAGTGGGTATATTAAAATAATATTCAAAATAAAATAATTTAAGTTGATTTGATGTAAAGATAGAAGAGAAATGATCTGAAGTGATGATTAATTAAAATAATGTGACTAGATAAATAATGAATTAAAGTTGATGTGGGGTGTAAGAATGATTGATTGATATTATGTAATATGTTGATAATATTGGTGATAGTAGTGTTAGTGTTATATACTGAGAGCTTGGTTTTGGATGGCATTACACTTTTACCCTTTATGAATGAGAATCATGTTAGATTAAACAATTTCTATGTTCTGTTGTTTTTCAATTAAATAGTGTGGGTCGTATCGGGTGAACCGAAGATCACTCTATCAGTTACTTGCAAAACAAGAATAATGGTTCAGAACCTAGATAGAAATGAACACCTCATACCGAACGGTTGTAGTGTCAATGGTACAGTTTTTATTGACTGATTAGTTGCACTAGTACATTTATGCATTGGACAAGATCCCAGAGAGGAGAAGTTCGTTGTATACTGGTCGTCATAAACGTACTAGACATCGGTTAATTACTGCGTTCTCTTAACCCGTAAGATTTTAAATAGACATATATATGCAGTAAATTTTATTTTGATTCACTTGGGTGGGGTTCAGTTCGCTGAATCAATATTCCTACTATCTTGGATAATATTATTGTATTATGATGTGCTATTAGGATATTTACGGTCACCATGTATTTTTAGTTGATGATGCCCCCGAAGTGAGTTCATGAAGGATTATTATGTTAAACCCTGCAGGTGGAATAAATTCCGGCATAGTAATAATGTGATGAACTAGCGCTAGCTTCGGTGAAATAATAATAAATTAATTCATTCTTAATTATCATTTATCAAATTAATTAATGGACATTATATCTTAAACATAGGAAGGTAATTCGGGTTATTATAAGTGGAGTCTCAATTATAAATTGGGCTAGGAAAAGGGAGTGCAATAATATTATGTTGGTGGCCCATAATTTAATTAATTAGAGTAGTGGGTTTGGCCCACAGTTAGTCTAATTAATTAAGGAGCCATATTTCTAATCTCCTAAGGGTCCCTACTGTAGCTCTATATATACATCATTAATGTAACGTCCCACTTTTATTTGCCGAAAAATTCAGAATAAAATTTTCAAATTTATTTCAAATTCTCTTGAAGCGTTACTCATTTTCAAAAGCATACATCGATATTCAACAATAATCGCAATCCTCAATCATCTATCATCAATCCTCAATTATCAATCATCAGTCATCAATCATCAATCCTCAATTGTCAATCATAAGTCATCAATAATCCCAAATTCCAATCCTCAATAATCATAGATGCATAAATAACAATAGTCAGTTCAATAAGCGAAAGCAATATCAAATAATAAGTTGGTCATCAATGACCGACCACCACTCGCATCCCTCCGCGGTGCCCGCACTTACTAACCTGCATCCATGAATGGAAACCGTGGTGCTCACCACTATGCAGTAAATATCATTAAATAATATAACAGTAATCATAAACGAATCAGGTACGGTCGTAGCATGTATACGAATCTATCCCAATCTCTCATTAATAATATCAATAATAAGACTCATGTGCACACCTATGCATAGACTACTGCTGACTCTATATCGAATACCCCCCGGTCTTGGTAATTTGACATACACATGTTAGTGTTATATACTGAAAGCTTGGCTCTGAATAATATTACACTTTTACCCTTTATGAATGAGAAGCATGTTAGATTAAACAAGTTCTATGTTCTGTTGTTTTGCATTAGATAGTGTGGGTCGTCATCGGGCGAACCAAAGATCATGTTATCAGTTACTCGCGAAACAAGAATAAGTGGATTACAACCCACATGAACACTCCATCGTGAACGGTTGTAGTGTCAACTGTACAATTTGTCTTGACTGATTAGTTACACTAGTACATTTATGTATTGAACAAGATCCCAGAGAGGAGCAGTTCGTTTTATACTGATCGTCGTAAACAAACTAGGCCTCGGTTAATTACTACGTACTCTTAACCCGTAAGATAGTAAACAGACATATATGTGTAGTATTTATTACTTTGATTTACATAGGTGAGGCTTAGTGAACTGGGCCAATAGACCCGCTGTCTTGGGTAATATTGCTACATGTAAGATGTGCTGTTAGGATATTTACGGTCACCATTTGCGTTAGTTTGATGATGTCCCCAAAGCGAGTACATGAAGGATTATTATGCTAAACCCTGCATGTGGATTAAATTCTGGCATAGTAATAATGTGATGAACAAGCGCTAGCTTCGGTGAAATAATAATAAATTAATTAATTGTTGATTGCCAGTAATTGAATTAATTAATGGATATTATATCTTAAACATGGGGAGATAAATCGAGTAATTATTATTGGAGTCTCAATTGTAAATTAGGCTAGGAAAAAAGAGTGCAATAATATTATATTGGTGGTTCATTTAATATTATTTAATTAATTAAAATAAGTGGCTTGGTCCACAAATATTTTAATTAATTAAGGAGCCTAATCCTAATCTCCTAAGGATCCCTACTGTAGCTATATATATACATCATTAAGCTCATGAGAAGAGAAGAGCATTCCACATCTTGTGAAACACGCCCCACGCCTCTCTTATCTCTCTCTCTCTCAGTTCTCATTCGAGCTTTATCTTCTTCTTCTTGTTCCACTGGTACAAGATTAAGAGGTGTTTGAGATATACAGTAGAAGATCTTTGGGAAAAATGAGACGAAATATATTTGGTCATACAGAACTAACTGTAGGTCCGATCAAGACGTGCAGCATACCCAGACGACCATCTCGACGAGAGCTTTCCAACGCCGTCGAGATCGCAGCCGTCCGACCACTCACGTGCCCGCACGTGCCGCCACAAGGTCTCAAGATTGCAACTTGTCTTCATCCGTTTTGCACTCGTTTGATTCGGTTTTCGATTCGATCTTGTTAGTGCAATCTTAGGACGCGATTTGCAGTCAACAATTCATTGGTGTGCTGTGTACGGCCATCCAGAAGATCAGCCAGATTTCCATAAATTTTAAGCCGTAAGTTCTCTACGCAAACCTTTAGATCCGCTGCGCATAGGTTTACGTTTTGCTATTGAATTTGTGATTTGTGCATAACGAGATGTTCATTGATCCAACAAGTGGTATCAGAGCTTGATTTAATTTTTTGTGTAAATGTTCGAATTTTTACGGCTTTATTTGTCAATAAGTGTTCAAACGCAGCTATATATTGGATTATATTCGCGTAACTCAGTTTTGCAGGAATTAGTAATCTACTATTATGGTCGATTATGTGTTTGATGAATATTGATGAATGTGATGTATGGTTTTAAATTTTTTTTAAAGCCTCGGACATGTCGAGGAATTTGATGGATGAATGTTTGTAATAATTATTCGTCTGGGGGTTGACCGGAAAGATTTAATTATTTTGTTTAGAAAATATGTACATCCATTCGTTGGATCTAGGATCGGATTATGTAATTTTGTAAATTATATTTTCCGTGTTGTGATCATGGATTAATTGTCGGGAGATCACAAAAGATCAACGAGCCTCGAAAGACCAACCGGGACGAAGCCTGGAGGCGCGCACGGACACGCGCGAGAAAAAAAAATTCCGACCACCGGCGGCCGGGCAGCGGCGACGGCGGGCTGACGACGGTGGAGAAGTTTACTTGGTGTCCAAGCAGTACAAGATCTACAAGGATTCTACTGCAGTGGAAGTTCCAGTTGAACAAAGAAAGAATATACAATGTTTCCTTGTTTATGAGAACTCAAAATTTAATGGCCATAATAGTGGGTTATTTATTTATTTAAATTCATTATGACATTAATTATTTATTTATTTATTCATATTAATTAATTATTGTCATTGGATGAGATTAATTTAGAATTGCATATTTGATTATGCATGTTAATTAATTATTATATTTACATAGGATTAATTTAGAATTGCATTTATATTTAAATAAGTAAAAATCCTCATTAAATTATACTAAGTTTGAGAAGGAATTTTAAATTAAAGTTAATTGTAAAATTTCTAAGGCCTCCATTTCTAATTTGTCGGTAAATCAATTAATTGCGGTTATAGGCTCCCCCTCGGGTGACATCGCTAAAATTAATTGTAGGAAATTACCAGGAAGAAATTCTAATTAGACGATATAATCGAATTCGTATGAACTCAGGAAATCACCAGGACGAATT
The DNA here is from genome assembly GCA_902706635.1 of Striga hermonthica. Classification (NCBI taxonomy): domain Eukaryota; kingdom Viridiplantae; phylum Streptophyta; class Magnoliopsida; order Lamiales; family Orobanchaceae; genus Striga; species Striga hermonthica. Next base: position 23,383,128 of record CACSLK010027752.1, on the reverse strand, counting down.
TCTTATGAGAGAGTACGAGCTTCCCTTCGGATGACGTATAATCGAATTCGTATGAACTCAGGATCGAGAAATGGGATTCACCTAGAATGCGATTTATTTATAACTCCCCTCGGGGTCCCTGAATTTATTGCATGGCCAAATAGAGACTGACTATTAATTTCATTCGTCATGAATTTGGTTTTGACTTATGGAAATTAATGGGACTTTGAAATCCCTTCTCTTGCGAATGTTGAGTTGTGTAGAGTTGCCCTCGCATCATGCATTAACTCTCGGTGTTTTGTGATGTCGGTGAATTTAAGTTAATATTGTTTTGAGGATATCAATATTAGTAGATAAATTCAAATGTGTTTAATCTGTAAAATTATTTTCGTGTTTGTCAGATATTCACCATGTTGTTCAATCCGTTATATGTCATTCTAAAAGAAAATCAACTTACTGGTCTTAATTACATTGATTGGAATAGGAACTTAGACATTGTGTTGACTACTTAGGGTTATAATTTTGTGATTACTGAGGCTTGCCCAGCAGAGCCCGCGGGTGATGCTCCTGAGCAGAAGAAATGGGAGTATGCCTGGTGGAAAAAGGCTGATCAGATGGCGAAGTGTTACATTTTGGCATCTATGTCAAATGTTCTTCAACATCAGCACCAGTCTATGAACACTGCGGCAGATATACTTCTCAATCTCATGAATATGTTCGGACACCAGTCTAGGGCTTCTAGGCAAGAGGCCATGAGTGCTCTGATGACTACGCGCATGGCAGAGGGCACACCCGTAAGGGAGCATGCTCTCAAGGTTATGGCGCTACTCAATGAGCTTGAGGTTATGGGAGGTTTTATTGACGGGGAAACCCAGGTTGATATCATGATCCAATCTCTGCCGAAGAGCTTTGATCAGTTTCGGTTGAACTACAACATGCACGATACATATGGCTCTTCCAGAACTATTAGCAGAGCTTCAGTCGGTGGAGGCCTTATTCACTCAGGCGCCTCACTCACTGGTTGCCGAACAGGCTGGACCTTCCAGGCCTCACAAGGGCAGGAAGAGAAAGAAGTCTGCAGGAAAGGCAAAGGTGCAGGATGCCCCGGTGGTACAACGACCGCCCCCTCAGTCTGTGGCAAAGAAGCCCAAAGGTAGATGCCACAAGTGCAACAAGTCAGGACACTGGAAGGTCGACTACCCTCTCTTCAAGAAAGGTAACTCTCTCGTTAATGTCGTAGAAACATGTTTAGCAGTTGTATCTACCAGAACTTGGTGTGTAGATACTGGAGCCACTGATCATGTCTACAATTCGTTGTAGGGGTTCCAGGAAACCAGACGGCTTAGAAAGAGAGAGATCACCGTCTACATGGGCGATGCTACGAAAGTGGCAGTCGTTACAGTGGGAGACGTTATTTTATCTTTTGATAGTAGTATTTTGGTTTTGAGACATTGCCTTTATGTTCCTAGTTTTAGAAAGAATCTTGATTTAGTTTTTAAACTTGTTTCAGATGGATTTTCGTTTATGTTTGATGACATGGTAGTTATTCGTTATGAAAAGCGTTTCATTTGTTCTGGTTCATTAGTTGGCAATTTATATGTTCTCAAACCAAACTCTCCCACACTACAACAAACTAAATTGAATAATGTCACGAATAAATCTAATAAGAGAAAGGAATCTTCGAGTATGTATCAAGCATATCTTTGGCACCTTACACTTGGGCACATCAACCTAAGGAGGATTCAAAAGTTAATGGCCAGTGGACTTCTCGGTCCATTGGAAGAGCACTATCCAACTTGTGAATCATGTCTAGAAGGTAAGATGGCCAAGAGGCCATTTACGACAAAGGGGTATAGGGGCCAAGAAGTGCCAGGATTGATTCATTCAGATTTATGTGCTCCTATGTCGATCTAGGCTAGAGGAGGTTTCAAGTACTTTGTCTCTTTTATAGATGATTACTCGAGATTTGGGTACATTTATCTGTTGCACCGCAAGTCCGAATGCTTTGAAATATTCAAGGAGTATCGGGCAGTTGTGGAGAAGCTACATGGTAAAAGTATCAAGTCGCTTCGATCTGACCGAGGTGGCGAATACCTCTTTGGAGAGTTCAGGACATATTAATCAGAAGCTGGGATTGAATCCCAATTGACTGCACCCTGCACGCCCCAGCAGAACGGGGTTACAAAACGAAGAAATAAGACTATTATGGAAATAGTTAGGTCGATGATGAGTTATTCAAAGTTACCAGATTCGTTCTGGGGATTGGCTTTAGAAACAGCTATATATATTCTGAACATGGTTCCTTCAAAGTTGGTAGAAACTACTCCTTATGAGATGTGAAAAGGGCGCAAGCCCAGTTTCTCACAATTTCGAGTATGGGGTAGTCCTGCACACGTGTTAGTGTAAGAAGCTGACAAGTTGGAGAAACATTGGGAAGCACGAGTGTTTGTAGGCTATCCCAAGGGAACGAAAGGTGGATTTATTTATAGTCCTGAGGATCAGAAGGTGATCGTTAGCACGAACGTTAGATTCTTGGAAGAAGAGTATTATGAATCACAAGCCCGCGAGTAGACTAGTCTTAGAGGAGTTGAGGGGTGAAGTCGATAGTTCCCCACCGAGTGCGCAAGTAGATACATCACATAATACTGCAACACGTCACACTTAGAGTGTAACAGTGCAGATAGTACCTCGTCGTAGTGGGAGGGTTTCTCAATTACCCGACCGATGGATAGGTCTTGAAGAGTCTAATGGCTCAGTTCCAAAAAACCTAGAATCGGACCCAAGAACGTACAACGAGGCACTCCAAGATAAGGATACAGATTCATGGAATGTTGCAATGAATGCTGAAATAGGGTCAATGGACTATAATCAGGTCTGGGATCTTGTAGAACTACCCGATGGGGTACGACCCATTGGATATAAGTGGATCTACAAGAGACAGATGAGCGTATGGAGAGGTAAAAACCTTCAAAGCTATGTTTGTTGCGAAAGGTTATACCCAGATTGAGGGTATACACTATGATGAGATCTTTTCGCCAGTAGCTATGCTTAAGTCCATTCGAATTCTCTTGGCTGTAGCCGCTCATATGGATTATGAGGTATGGCAGATGGATGTCAAGACGGCTTTCCTTAACGGAAACCTTCAGGAGGACATCTATATGCAGCAACCAGAGGGATTCATTGCAAAAGGACGTGAGCATCTAGTGTGTAAGCTTAATCGATCCATTTATAGATTGAAGCAAGCTTCAAGATCTTAGAATATTTGGTTCGATGAGGTGATCCAGTTATACGGGTTCACTCAATGTCCGAATGAGCACTGTGTGTACAAGAAATTCAGTGGGAGCGTGGTGGTGTTTCTTGTGCTGTACGTAGATGACATACTTCTTATTAGAAACAGTAAGAAGGAGTTGTCAGACGTAAAGGTGTGGTTGTCTAAGCAGTTTGATATGAAGGACTTAGGAGAAGCAGGACACATTCTTGGTATTAGGGTCGTACGAGACCGTAAGAAGAGAATGTTGTGCTTATCCCAGTCATCATACATAAATATTGTATTGGCTAGGTTCAACATGCAGGATTCCAAGAAAGGTACCTTGCCTTTCAGGAAAGGAATCCCTCTCTCTAAGGAGATGTCTCCAAAGACGCCTCAAGAGATTGAGGACATGAAGACAGTTTTTTATGCATCGGCAGTAGGAAGTCTTATGTATGCTATGCTTTGTACCATGCCAGATATCAGCTACGTCGTTGGCTTAGTAGCCAGATATCAAAGTAATCCGGGTAGGGAACATTGGTTTGTGGTGGAGCATATACTCAAGTACTTGAGAAAGACTAAGGAGTATATGTTAGTTTACCGTGCAGACAGCTTGTTACCTTTGGGTTACAGTGATTTTGATTTCCAGTCAGATAGGGATGAGAGTAAGTCAACCTCTGGTTATGTGTTTACCTTGGGAGGTGGAGCCATTTCATGGAGGAGTGCTAAGCAGAAATACGTGGCAGACTCCTCCATGGAAGCCGAGTACATAGCAGCCTCAGAGGCAGTTTGGCTTAGAAACTTCTTAGTGGACTTATAGGTGATTTCGAGTTTGCCACGTGGTATCACCGTGTACTGTGATAACAGTGGAGCAGTAGCAAACTCAAGGGAACCACGAGCCCACAGAGCAAGTAAACACATAGAGCGCAAGTACCATCTGATCCGAGAGATAGTTGGTAGAGGAGACGGTGATGTTGCCAAGATTGCATCTAAGGACAACCTAGCTGATCCTTTCATGAAGAGTTTGCCGGAGAAGATCTTCGTCAAACACGTGACAAGAATGGGATTCAAGTGCATGGCGATAGGCTCGACATAGGTCTTTTAGAATAACGGATTGATAGGACTATACTTGTAAAAGCGAAAGCTTTAAGTATAAGTGGGAGATTGTTAGTGTTATATACTGAAAGCTTGGCTTTGGATAATATTACACTTTTACCCTTTATGAATTAGAAACATGTTAGATTAAACAAGTTCTACATTCTATTTTTTGCATTAGATAGTTTGGGTCGTCATCGGGCGAACCGAAGATCATGCTATCAGTTACTCGCGAAACAAGAATAAGTGGTTCACAATCCAGATGGACATGGACACCCCATCGTGAACGGTTGTAGTGTCAACTGTACAATTTGTCTTGACTGATTAGTTACACTAGTACATTTATGTATTGAACAGAATCCCAGAAAGAAGCAGTTCGTTTTATACTGATCATCGTAAACGAAATAGGCATCGGTTAATTACTGCACACTCTTAACTCGTAAGATATTAAACATACATATATGTGTAGTATTTATTACTTTGATTCACATAGGTGAGACTTAATTAACTGGGCCAATAGACCCACTGTCTTGGGTAATATTGCTACATGTAGGATGTGCTGTTAGGATATTTACGAGCACCATGTGCGTTAGTTTGATGATGTCCCAGGAGTGAGTTCATAAAGGAATATTATGCTAAACCCTGCAGGTGGATTAAATTCCGGCATAGTAATAATGTGATGAACGAGCGCTAGCTTCGGTGAAATAATAATAAATTAATTAATTCTTGATTGTCAGTTGTTGGTACCCAATTTGGCTACGATTAATAAAAGTACAACACATTAAAATATTATTTGTATTATTTTATTCCACAATAATTGAGGACCATATATAAAAGATATATTATGTACTTGTGAGATCCTATCAAAAAAGAAGAGGATCTCACCGTATCCATTGAAGATCTCGTAAGAGGATGAGGGAGCAAGACATTCTTTCCTCCCAAGGCATTATCAATAAAAATGAGCTTTGCCTTCATTCTTTTGGACTTTTATTTTCGGTTGAGTTCAATTCATGTTTATCTCATGATTAATATAAAAAAAGTCACGATAGATCGAGTATCCGTTCGGAATACACCATAAAATTCTATTTGTTCAGACCGAACCGAGTGTATATTTGAGTACGCAGTTCGAACAATGTTGCTGACATTTTTTAGCATCAACAATTGGCGCTAGAAGAAGGGCCCATCACTTGTATGAGGTAATTTTTCAACCTGTGGAACACCAGACAAAACCCCAATTTTCGCGACATAACGAATGGTTGGAGACAACATTTTTAGAGTTTGTCTTCATCTCTGGATTGTACTAGTCTTGGTTACCTGTTTTTCAATTTATTGGTGGGTTATGAGATCTCCCCCTCAAAACAAAGAATAAATAAAAAAAATGGGGGAAAGGTTTGCTGTAGAAGAAAAACATCTGAGGGAAATTGAGCTCTCTATTTTTGTTTCACAACAATTTTTCTCCATAAACTTGGGAAGAAAATTTTCCTCTCCCAGATCCAATTTTTATTCCATGAACCTTTCTTCTTAATTTCTCGTCACTGTCCACCACTACTCACATACAAAATCCACCATTCTTTCACATAGCCAAAATTAGCAACCCAGTTTTAAATCTGGGTTTTGAGTTTATTTTACTCATATCATTTCCCTTGCTTGAGACTCAGATGAGCCCCTTAAAAAAAATGAAAGAACAAAGAGATAAGGCATTCACAGACGAGCATCAGTTTCCGTTGGACAAGAATTGGACACGTATTCGTACTGCTTTCTTCCTTATCATAATAAAAATACAAAGAATAATAATAATAAAAAAAAGCAGCCTAGCATTAGCCACCAATATTGCATCAGTCGGCCCCAAAAATACCGCTGGAGCCAATCTCACCTTTGCCGGACCATACAGGTCCATCCTCGTCATCATCGAGCGGCGCCGAGCCCAACTTCACAGCCGCGTCTGCCACCACGCCGGCCTCTCGAACCTCCATCACCAAACTCCACCACTCTACTTGACATCCGGTCCACATCTCTCCATGACCGAACTCGGTCACAGCCGCTTAGCCAGGCCGAACCTCTATGGCCGTGCCCGAACTGCTGACGGCATTCAGGCCAAATTGTCAACCATCCAGACACCGAACCTACAACCGTTTGTGGGGCGAGCCGACCGCCACCCGCGGGCCGAATTCGGATCACTGCGTCACAGACGATCCGCACGGACCTCTCTATCGTAGCCGGGCCAAACATCTTTGCTCGGTCTTCCGAACCGAGTAACTGGATCCGCAAGCACCCATGGACCGAATCCATGATGACCGACCTGAAACGAGCCGAACTCCCTTACCTGGTTTTTCGAACCGAGTAGCCAAGCCCACTCAAGTCGTCGATAATCATTCCCATCAAACTCGAACCTCGGATCCGAACACCGAGAGCACCACCGCAGCCGGAAAAAGACTCCGCTTTCAGGATCGGACGCCGACTTATCATCTCCATCTGTGAGAGTGTCGCTGCTTCCAGAAAATGGACCACATATTCAAGCTCGTCTCCCCAACCGATATTCACCGCAAACGCCGAGCGTGAGAATCAGGCGATTTGAGAGATTTTTTCTTTTTCGGCCGCAGCTTATAAGTTTTTCTGTTGGGATTTAAATAGTGGAGTTAGAGTTAGATTAGGATTGGGTCCAATAATTAAATTAAACTGAATATGGGCCTATAATGTTGATTAGCGAATGTAATAGATTTAGGCCCTGAATAACATTGTAATAGATAGAGTAAATAGAATTAGGTCGAGTCAATCAACAAAAGTCGCAAAGTCGAGAAGCTCGGCAGGGACAGGAGCAAAAGAGGAGCCGACATCTCCAAACGATAATGTTCTTAGACCTACTCTCCGCGCCAACCCAAGGTAATCCTTCTCATAATTCCACTTTAAATACAAACATATATATATATATACATACATATACGTAAAAAATAAATATATACACGTATACATGTGTATACAAAAAAATGAATAAAATGAAAAGAGAATGAAAAAATGAGAAGAACAGAGAGACGACAATTGTTCACTGACGGATCCCCAAATTGCAACCGGGCCGACCACTTAGTCGTCCAAATCAATCCACCGTACCGACAACCATCTGCGATCCGAGGTGACTGACCACAATCGAGATAAACGTGTTACCACTCAGTATGTCGGGAACTACGAGCGGAAAATTATTCGAAACTAGCTGACATATCAACCGATTTCAACATTTGTTTGACTACTTAAGATGGGGACAAAACAACAACTGAGCCTAATTCTACCGGGCCAACCAATAATTCTCTCGCCAACAAGTCCAGTTCTACTGGGCCGATTCATCATTCGATCGCCCCTGACCTCACTTATAAACGATGGGGCTGAGTTCGCTTGTCAACGGTGGGGTTGAGTTTGCTTACCAACGATGGGGCTGAGTTCGCTTACCAACGACGGGGCCGAGTCCACTTACCAACGACGGGGCTGAGTCCACTTACCAACGGTGGGGCCGAGTTCACTTACCAACGGTGGGTCCGAGTTCACTTACCAACGGTGGGGCCGAGTTCGCTTACCAATGATGGGGCCGAGTTCTCTTACCAATGACAGGGTCGAGTCCGCTTACCAACGACGGGGCTGAGTCAACTTACCAACGGTGGGGCCGAGTTCACTTACTAACGGTGGGGCCGAGTTCGCTTACCAACGACAGGGCCGAGTTCGCTTACCAACGATGGGGCGGAGTTCACTTATCAATGGCGGGGCCGAATTCATTTATCTATACTGGCGTTGGCTGAAATGGCATTCGTATTCTCTCGCCGTTAAAGGTTCGACTCCGGCTGAGATGATGTTTATTGTGATGGCGTTGGCTAAAATGGCGTTCGTATTCTCTCGCCGTTAGATTTCGACTCTGGCTGAGATGACGTTTATTGTGATGGCATTGGCTGAAATGGCGTTCGTATTCTCTTGCCGTTAGAGGTTCGACTCCGGTTGGAATGACGTTTATTGTGATGACGTTGATTGAAATGGCGTTCGCATTCTCTCGCCGTTAGAGGTTCGACTCCGGCTGAGATGATGTATATTGTGATGGCGTTGGCTGAAATGGCGTTCGTATTCTCTCACCGTTAGAGGTTTGACTCCGGTTGGGATGACGTTTATTGTGATGGCATTCGCTGAAATGGCGTTCGCATTCTCTCGCCGTTAGAGGTTCGACTCCCGTGAGATAACGTTTATTGTGATGGCGTTGGCTGAAATGACGTTCGTATCTCTCGCCGTTAGAGGTTCGACTCCAGTTGGGATGACGTTTATTGGGATGGCATTGGCTGAAATGGCGTTCGTATTCTCTCGCCGTTAGAGGTTCGACTCCGGCTGAGATGACGTTTATTGTGATGGTGTTGGCTGAAATGCGTTCGTATTCTCTCGCCGTTAGAGGTTCGACTCCGGCTGAGATGATGTTTATTGTGATGGCGTTGGCTGAAATGGCGTCCGTATTCTCTCGTCGTTAGAGGTTCCACTCTGGTTGAGATGACGTTTATTGTGATGGTGTTGGCTGAAATGGCATTCGTATTCTCTCGCCATTAGAGGTTCGACTCCGGCTGAGATGACATTTATTGTGATGGTCTTGGCTGAAATGGCATTCGTACTCTCTCACCGTTAGAGGTTCGACTCCGGCTGAGATGATGTTTATTGTGATGACGTTGGCTGAAATGGCGTTCATATTCTCTTGTCGTTAGAGGTTTGACTCCGGCTGGGATGACGTTTATTGTGATGGCGTTTACTGAGATGATGCCCACTGAGATCACGTTTACTGAGATGGCGTTTGCTGAGATGGCGTTTGTATTTCCTCACCGGAGAGTTTCGTCTACGGCCGAGAAAACATTTATATTTCCTCGCCGTTGAGCTCCGACTCCGGCCGAGGCGACATTTATATTTCCTCGCCGTCGAGCTCCGACTCCGGCCGAGACGACATTTATATTTCCTCACCGTAGAGCTCCAACTCCGGCTAAGTCAAAGAGCTACGAGGCCGCAATGCTATAAAACTAAATGAAAACGAGCCACGAAAAACAATTGGGTAACATAATATCGTCCGATCCAAAAAGAAAAAGACCCCAAGTAGGGTAATAACCGGATCACTTAAGGTCGTCCGGTACCGGACCACTTAAGGTCGTCCGGTCAAAAATAAAACGACCCCAAGTAGGGTAATAACCGGACCACTTAAGGTCGTCCGGTACCGGACCACTTAAGGTCGTCCGGTCAAAAATAAAAAGACCCCAAGTAGGGTAATAACCGGACCACTTAAGGTCGTCCGGTCAAAAATAAAACGACCCCAAGTAGGGTAATAACCGGACCACTTAAGGTCGTTCGGTACCGGACCACTTAAGGTCGTCCGGTCAAAAATAAAACGACCCCAAGTAAGGTAATAACCGGACCACTTAAGGTCGTCCGGTACCGAACCACTTAAGGTAGTCGGGTCAAAAATAAAAAGACCCCAAGTAGGGTAATAACCGGACCACTTAAGGTCGTCCGGTCAAAAATAAAACAATCTCAAGTAGGGTAATAACTGGTCCACTTAAGGTCGCCCGGTCCAAAAATAAAAGACCCCAAGTAGGGTAAAACGACCGGAAAATGTTAATTTACCCAGCAAAAACTAATAAAACCCTATAACGGTGAGTCCGAACAACAAAAGTTGTTCGACGGAAAATAAAATGACTCTGCAAGAGTACAATCCAAAGGCCAAAGACCGGATACCAAGTTATCCGACCAGGTCAACAGAAAAAATAAATAAATAAAACAATCACAAAAATAATTTTCGAGTCGCCTCAATGCGACAAAAAGCTGCAAATACGGATAACTTAGAATCGGCAAACCAATCATGTCAGGGAACATCTCGTATGAATCGCTAGGAATCCAAGGGGCCGAGTGCCCGCACAAATCCATTCCATTGCCATCATTACAACAATCAAATCAAACAAGTACGTCATATGGCACAAATGCATAAACGGGTACCAAATTACCCAACCAGGCCTATTAGGCCCCATTCAATAGCAATTCCAAATAATTGTTCATCCATTTTTGCGACCCACACACGTCAAGCATAGATGTGCACGACTAATGCGAATTCATCAGGCCAAAGCCTGAAACCAATCGACAAAGCATACATGGGTACTTTACAGACAAAAGTATTCGGTTCTTGGGGAAAAATCAATATACTTCTAATGTCGAATCAGGATTAACTAGGACAGAACTAAAGCATTGGTTCGAACTCTTCTTTGGTGTCAAGGTAATAGCTATGAATAGTCATCGACTTCGGGGAAAGGGTCGAAGAATGGGACCTATTATGGGACATACAATGCAGTACAGACGTATGATCATTATGCCTCAACCGGGTTATTCTATTCCACCTCTTAGTTCCCAGAAATCGCATACCCACACGTATCCATTCAACAAGCATCATTTATCATAGTGCAAATAGCCCCAAGCTCAAGAACATATATGCAAAATTATGCCAAATTGTAAATAAAACACGACTTCAGAACAGTTCTATCCAGAACATGTCCAAAACTCAGGGGCCTCTTGTTGGTACCCAATTTGGCTACGATTAATAAAAGTACAACACATTAAAATATCATTTGTATTATTTTATTCCACAATAATTGAGGACCATATATAAAAGATATGTTATATACTTGTGAAATCCTACAAAAAAGAAGAGGATCTCACCTTATCCATTGAAGATCTCGTAAGAGGATGAGGGAGCAAGACATTCTTTCCTCCCAAGGCATTATCAATAAAAATGAGCTTCACCATCATTCTTTTGGCCTTTTATTTTTGGTTGAGTTCAATTCATGTTTATCTCATGATTAATATAAAGAAAAGTCATGATATATTGAGTATTCGTTTCGAATACACCATATAATTCTATTCGTGCAGACCGAACCGAGTGTATCTTCGAGTACGCAGTTCGAACAACGTTGCTGACATTTTTGAGCATCAACATCAGTAATCGAATTAATTAATGGACATTATATCTTAAACATGGGGAGTTAAATCGAGTAATTATTATTGCAGTCTCAATTGTAAATTGGGCTAGGAAAAGGAACTGCAATAATATTATGTTGGTGGCCCATTTAAAATTATTTAATTAATTAAAACAAGTGGTTTGGTCCACAAGTATTTTAATTAATTAAGGAGCCCTAATTCTAATGTCCTAAGGATCCCTACTGTAGCTCTATATATACATCATTAAGCTCATGAGAAGAGAAGAGAATTCCACATCTTGTGAAACACGCCCCATGCCTCTCTTCTCTCTCTCAGTTCCCATTCGAGTTTTATCTTCTTCTTGTTGTTCCACTAGTACAAGAATAAGAGGTGTTTGAGATATACAGTAGAAGATCTTTGGGTAAAGTGAGACGAAATATATTTGGTCGTGCGGAACTAACCGGAGGTCTGATAAAGACGTGCAGCATACCCAGACGACCTTCTCAACGAGAGCTTTCCAACGCCGCCGAGATCGCAGCCGTCTGACCACCCACGCGCCCGCACGCGCCGCCGCAAGATCCCTGAACTGCAAATTCTCTTCATTTGTTTTGCACTCGTTTGATCTGGTTTTCGATCCGATCTTGTTCGTGCAATCCTAGGATGCAATTTGCAGTCAACAATTCATTAGTGTGTTGTGTACAGCTAACCAGAAGATCAGCCAGATCGCTAAAAATTTTAAACCGTAAGTTCTCTACGCAAACCTTTAGATCCGTTGCGCATAGGTTTACGTTTTGCTATTGAATTCGTGATTTGTGCATAACGAGATCTTCATTGATCCCAACAACACATTGTAGTCAAATATCATATTTGACCATTAAATAAGAATAAATTATACATTACACACCCCCAATGGGTCCCACTATAAATTAACCACCACATTTAATATCTTTATCTATCTCACAATACACCAAAAACACAAAGTACACACACACGGAGAACACACACACACACACATACACACACACACACAATATATCGGCACCACCACCTGCCACTGTCGTCTTCCACCGCTACCGGCATTCAGCCGTCCAGTCTCGTGCCACCGTCCCCAACCACCGTCGAAAGATCAGTCCTGTCCGCCGGCTGCCCCACCTGCATAGCCCAACCGCCGTGCATCACCAACATGCCCGCATGACACTGGATTCTGCCGCCGCGACTCCCCAGCCCGACCGCCACACCACCCAGCCCATTCTCCTCGCCTACACATCCTGCCAGGGGCGGCTTCACATCCCCGCCGCTGGTCCATCGCAGTCGTCATCGGAGACGGACGGTCCACCGACTGAAACCAGCAACTCGTAACATAGGCCCGCCGGTGGCTTCTGGGTCAATGGAAGTGGTTGAACATCCCAGTTGACGCGCGTCGTCGACAGTGAATATGGTTGTGGCACGTGAGACATGGTTGTCGGCGGCGGTCGTGGTGGTCGGCAGAGGTCATGGTGGTCGGCAGTTGCTAACTAAAAAAAGAGTATAGGCATGATTCCTTATATGAATGTGGAGCTGTGATTTTTTTGCAGAATTTTTTGATGGACAGATTATATGCTCATAGCATGAAGTGATGAGATTGAACTTGAACTCTCAGGTCTTGCATTTTCTCTATCAAGCATTACTGCCAGAAAAAAGAAACTAGGAAAGGGCTCTGATTTGTGAATTTGATAAGTAGCAAGGGCTTGATTGCAATTTCAGAAAGTTTAATATATTACAATTGAATTTATGGGGCAAATTTGTAAATATAAGTTAATTAGAATTTATTTGTACACTAGGATAAAGAGCAATGAGTTGGTTCAACACTTAGGGTTGAATGGTTCAATGAATTTATACTTAATATACCTTTTTCTTTTTGCTGAAAATAAAAAATATTTTAACATAAAAATTTAAAAAGTAATAATACTATTTTTATATAGTTCAGATGTTCAGTTATTTCATTTTTTTAAAAAATAAAGTAGAACATCGAATCTAAATAATCGTATTTTAAAAGTTAAAAAAAGAGATAATAGAACCATAATATAAAAATTCGAACTATAGTTATTAGTTCGGTCAGAGTCATTTATATTGTGCATTCTGATTGTCATTCATATGCAATTTGTTTAACAATATTGTGCACCCGTAGCACAAGCATTTTAATGATTTGTTACAAAACAACAAAAATTGAATCAAAATATTTGTTTATTTGATCTGTTAGCCAATTATTTCGATTAACTGGAACAACTGAAATATTTTATTATTTCTATTATAAAAAATATATTTTAGTGTTTTAATATTTAGATTTCATATTTTATATTATTTATGGTTGAAAAGACCTAATATATATATATATATATATATATATATATATATATATATATATACCAACAAAATAATATATTTTATATAATTTAATTGTTTCGATTATTTAAGAAGATTAAAGCCGACATCGAATACGAATAGCCAAATTTGTAAAATAAAAGCAGATAATCGAGACAAAATTTAAAATTGAACCAACAAAGCACCGTGGTCCAAACGACGGCAGCCAGACATTGTCACGGTGGTCGACGCGACGAGTAGGAGAGTGGTGTAGGAACGAGAGTTTCAGTTTTTTTTTTTTTTTTTAATGGGTGGGCTTAATCTTGTAAACTTGATAAGTGATAAGGGTTCGATAGCAATTTTAGGTCTTTTAGTTTATTACAATTTAGTTCATCTGTCAATTTGTAATTAATCAAATTATAATTAATATTTATTTATTTGATATTTGGTTGAAACTAAATAATATGTTAAGTAAGAATATATTTATAAAACGTTGTTTTATACGGTGCAACATGTTGTGTTATAAAGTGCAACCTATTACTATATAACGTGCAACGTATTAATTTTGGTATGTTAGCGTGTTTGTGTTATTTTAGATAGATGATGTGATAAAGTGCGCCGCATTGCTTTATAAAGTGTCACATTCCGTTATATAAAGTGCAATGTCTAATTTACACCTTCCTATATAACTTATGTATAAATACGTGTATAATTGTACATTGAATTAACCTAAATAATTAAGTTAGCTTTATATATTATTTTTATTATATAATTTATTTGTTAGTACCAAATATTTGTATATTATTATGTATGTTATAAAATACATTTCATATTTTAATATTTATATTTAATAATTTATAATATTTGTAGTTGAAAATATAATATAAAAAATATCAAAAATCTATAAAGTGCAATCGAGCAGTCAATAATGTGCAATTCTTCTAACATTATTGTGTAATAACTGATCGAGTATTTTTTATGTGTTTCAAATTTTATAAAATTCAATTACGGTTAGTATGTTTGTGGTTTTTGTGGATGGATGATGTGATGGATATTAAAGTATTATGGAGATCCGTTTTTTTATATTTTACATTGCGTAATATTTAAGCGGGAGTTGTTAACATTAACTATGGAGTTTGGTGATAAGTGCAATGAACTGTTTATAAAGTGCAATGAACTGTTTATAAAGTGCAAATTTTGCTATATAAAGTGCATTAATTTATACGTCTCCATATAAATTATGTGTATTCAAAAACTATTTTAATATATAAAATTGTACATCAAATTAACCTAATATTTATTATTTTTATAATATAGATTATTTTTATCGTAATTTATTTTTATATTATCTTTATTTAATAATTTATTTATTGTTTAATATATTTGCATAACAAAATATATAAAAAAATTATTTCTTAATAACTTCCAATAATTACAGATTTGACTCATTGGTTTTATTCAAATTTTTTGAAAATTAAAAAAAAAAAACTACAAATAATCCTGAGAAATAATGTAATTTTAAAAAAAAGGCTCAATTGCAATTATATTCAAACTTCATTAAATTAGAATTAGCCCCTAAAAATATTCAATTTAAAAAAGAAAAAGTCCTAATTTTTTTCATCTCTTTCTCCCCCAACACCCCACCCACGCCGGTAATCCCTCTCCGGCCAAGACATCCGGTTTCATTGCCCTTTTCCGTTCGTCCTGGAGCATCTCCCACCGCTACCGGAGCTCCGACGTCAAATTTCAGTCGTGTGGTTGAAATCGACCGCCGAGGGAGAAGGAGGGAGAAAGACGGCTGTAGAGCTCCAGACACCGGACCAGACGACGACGAAGCGTGTGCGTGACTATGAGAGCTTCACGAAGACTGACGGTAGGTTCCCGACAGTGTCGACCGATTGTCGGAGCATATCAAAGTTTCATGGCGGAGGCGGATGGTGCAAATGGTTCGGATCTCCACGACGTCCGGCTGCGTGGCTTTGACTGGCGGAGGTGCGGAGATCCATGAACCGTCGGTCGGGCACGATGTGGCGGCGACGGCGCGTCTTGAGGTTGCCGGCGAGCGGCGGAATCTGGTGGTCGTCGACTCACAGCGGCGTGTTTGCGTGAAATACAATGGAAGGCCGCGGCAATGGCTGCCGGACTGGCAGTGGACGGCGGACCGGCGACGAACGACTATACCGGCGACGTGCCACTGTGTGTGTAAAGTATGTATGTGTGTGTCGATTGTGTTAGGTGTGTATACTATGTAGTGTGTAACGCCCCACTTTTATTTGACGAAAATCAATATAAATTTTTGAATTTTATATCATAAACTTTGGTGGCGCTACTAATTTTGAAAACCAATCATCAATAATTCCATATTTTCAACTCCCAAACGGTTCACCAATAATGTCAACACCCAAATCGGGTTCATCAATAATCAATTCTCAATAGTAATTAAGGAGCATCTACTTAACAATATTTCAATTCTCAATAATCCAATATTCATAAATAGCCATAACCAGTTCAATAAGCGGAAGCAATATTAAATAATAAGCGACCACCACTCGCATCCTTCCGCCGTGCCCGCACTTACTAAATTGCATCCAGAAGAGCAGGTGGGGGTGAGCACAAATAGAAATCGTAGTGCTCACCACTATGCAGTAAACATTAATCAATAATCATAAAGAACAGTAATGAGGAGACATAACAGGTATGGTCGCAGTCAGTGTTCTAAAAGTCGCAAGGCGCCCACTAGGCGCTCGACCAGCGCCTAGAGCCTAGAGCGCCTAGGCGGCGCCTAGTCGGGGCCTAGAAATCAATATTAAATACATTATTTTTTAATTTATTTGAACTACCTACAAAATAGAACTATCTCGACTTTATAAATCGACATATCTAAGTCTAAACAATAATATTAATACATTTTAAAGAAAACATAAGAACAAAATAATATAATTAGTATTTAAAAACAATAAAAAAAATAAAAAATTACCGCCGAGCCCGCCTAGGAGCGCCTAGGTCCGCCTCGGCCTGCCTAGGAGCGTCTAGGTCCGTCTAGGCCCGCCTAGACGCCGCTGGAGCGCCTAGGCTCGCCTAGGCGCCGCCTAGCCGCTGGACCAATTTTTTCCGCCGATTTGTGCAAATCGGAGGCTATGGTCACGATATGAACACAAGTCAATCATTATCCCATCTCCTATCCCAGAGTCAACCCTCACGTGCACACCTATATCAATAGACTGCAATTGATACACATATCGAATGCCCCTTGGGTCTTACAATCGATGCCCAGCTAGCAGGAGTAAATCCACCCCGAAGGCCCGGAACCTAGCCATCGTACTTACATCGGGGATTACCAGCCAAATCTCATGCCCTGACTGCCATACAATAATAAAGGAGACTACCCATAGGGTACGTTCTATAGCTACGGGGAAAACCGTTCGACGGTCGGTACAACTCACATCTAAGGCTACATGGTTCACATGCATACTTTTAACATACAACAAGCAAATCATTAGTAACACTTACGGCATTAGAAATTTCAAATAAAACCCACCTGATATCCGGAGAAACACAAATTCACAAAAATCGAGAAAAAGTAGGCCGAGAACACATCTCGTCAAACACCTACATTATATAAAAATAGTCCTATAAATGACTATTCAATATATGCACACTTATACCCAAGAGCGCTTGGATGAGATGGCTTGGGTCTCTTCCAGCTTAACCAGTGGTCTCGTGTTCGAGCCCTGGGAATGCAGTAGTGTTAAAAACTCTTGAGGGAGAGCTTTGCCGCCCTTGTGGTCCTACCCGGCTCGATTCCGAATTAGTCGGTTCGCCTGTAGATCCGAAAACCGGAAGGTCCCTGTACCAAAAACAAAAAAATATATGCACACTTATAACTACATTCATGCGATTTAACTTAGTCCACGCAGTTCACATAAAAATGCATGCAAAGCGAACACTACAATTCCGAACACATAACACGAGTCTTTCAAAACTCAACCCGGGCAGCGTTTTTATAATCGACATAACTAACATCACATAATTCATATGAGCATGATACAAGTCTCAAATTAAATCTAAGGCATTCATCTACAATTTATCTACCAGGAGATTATTCATCAAACATATAAACAGAGTTGCAGACCACCATTTAAATTTAACAGTTGACAGGACCTCAGTATTTGCAAGATAAGTGAAGCTACAGACCTCCAAATGGCTTGATTAAAAAACTAACAGATAGCTAACTCTGTTATCTACAACATTGTTGAAGATCACATTGGCACTCTGTTATCTACAACATTGTTGAAGATCACATTGGCAAATAACAACATTATCAATGGGTTTAAACACAAAATATGCGGTTCATGAAATCTGTCAGAAACAAGTTCATGCTGCAAACAACACCTCAGTAAAATGACTCTAACTTATGCTACAGAGTTCATATCAACATGCATCATACTTCATTAGAAAGTTAAGTAAAATACCTATAACGTTCATGAAGGACACAACCTCATTTAAGCACATTTAGACATGATAATTAGGTCAGACATTAAATGAACACAAGCTGCCGGGTTTGTATAAAAACTGTTTTGCGCGATAATTTTTCAAAAATCATAACTTATTCATTTAAAATCGAAATCATATGATTCTAAAGCTCAGAGAAAACCAACAAAACTAACTTCATTTCATAAGAAGGACCCAACATCAGATAACAAGTTCCTAAGGGCTAAAATCGAGGCACAACAGAATAACAATATCACCATAATTCATGACATATACAAATCGAAAAAAATCCGACTTCAAACGAGGATTCGATATAACTTACGATATATGTATCTAACATGTGACATACGAGCACAACCAGAATAACGAGAGGGTTTGAAATTGTTACCCGTCTTCGGGAAATTACGAGTTATCGAAAGAAAAAGGCTGGACAACGAGTCGAAGAGGGTTGTCAGCGGCTTGGACGACAGGCTGCTCGCGGGGGTGTCTCGGCCCCGTTGGTCGCGAGGAGTGGAGAACCGAGAACAAGCTGGGGACCTCGGTTGCTCACGAACATAGGTCAGGCTCACTGGTAGCTATTCGGGCCACTAAACGAAGACCTACAGGGTGAAAGAATGAACAGTCGAAACCCGTTGTTCTTCACGACGGTCCGCTGTAAAGGTTCTTTGTCAACTCGCTGTTACAGATGAACGCCAGAAATTTGATGCTCTGCCAAAGGGTGTCACTGAAAACAGAATCACGTCGGGACTTGGTTCCTAATGGTGATGTTGGTATGATGTGGAAGTGATGGCCGGGATTACGCTGGAAGAAGGGTCGTTGGTGTGCTGTCGGACCTCGGCGTGATGCTCGAAAAACAACGACAGTGGAGGTTGGGTTTTGCCTGCCGTGAACAGGGACTGACGAGGTGCTGTTTTCCAGAACTCGACTGTAAGCAGGATCGACTGTTGCTGCGTGTGCACTCGCGGGGCGTGCAGCGACGAGTTGCAGCGGGTTCGGATCTTGTTGTACGGTTGCTGCGACTCAGGGGTCGGCCTCGCGGGGTTGACGTCGGTGATGGGGCTGGAGACGGCCATTCGACGGAACACTGTTGTTCACGGCGTGGGGCTGCTCGTCGGGAGATGCTGTGCGCGACGGATCTTGGATGGGTACACGCGGCGGCAGTTCGTGATTGAAGTGGCGAATGGTCTCGGCAGTTGGCTGCCGTTCACGGTGGTCGCGATGTCAGAAGGTCGGAAGGAAGGAGGGAGTAGAGATGGAGACTTCTGTTGTGGGGAAGAAAATGAGGGGGGGCTGCTTGAGTTTTGAGAAGTGTGCGCATTATTCGAGAGAGAAGGGAAAATACCGCTTAAAAGACTTAGGGACTTAGGGTAAAAATAATCTTGCTCTCCAAGCCATATGGGAAGCGGGTCGCGGGTCACGCGGGTTCGGTCATAGGCACTCGGGCCGGGACCTCTTCTCGAGCTCGACTTAACAAATAATAATAGTTCGGCTCAATTTATATTAAAATACGACTCGAGATAAGTAAATTAAACCGGACATTATAATTATACATATATATATATATACTACACACAATATTTTCTTAATAATAAGCATTAAATTACAATTAGGCAAACAATATAAATAATTATAATAACAATCATAGATAATAGTAATAATAATCCAATAATACAATATCAATGTGGCAATCAAAATAAATTAGACAAACAATATCTAGAAGGACAATAATAATAATATCTAAAAATAAATTCAATAATCGAATGGGTTAAATCCGAACTACGAGATTAAACCGAAATCGCCGAACGACGAACGTTTTAAAATAAAGCGAATGAGTACTTAAACCCATTATTTCAGTACCTCACGACCAATACCATAAAGATAATCTCATAAATAAAATTCAATAAGTAGAATAATCTGAGAAATTTTATAAATCGAACGGGGCGCTACATAGTGTGTGTTTGTGTGTGTAGTGCGTGTGTGATGTATGTGAGAGCGGACGTGTAGGTGGGTGAGGGGGGATTAATAGACAGGTTGACTTATGAGTAGGTGGCATGTTTATTAATATAAAGTGAGACCCATCGTTTTTAATGTGGTGTGTAAAATTACCACAATGCCCTTAATAAGGATATAATTTGATTTTTTTTTGAGTTGTTGGGACATTCAATCCTATGACTGAGATTTATTTTTTTTTCTTTCACTACCATCATTTCTCACTGGAATCCAACTATATATATATAAAACAATCCATTAAACTTACCTCATAAATTATACGTACATGACATCTAACTTTCCTTGATTCTCTTAATTAAGACAAGACTGTTACATATTATATTAACTGAATAAAAAATTTATATTTCATTGTATCATATAATAGTCATTATTAGATTTTTTTTTTCGAAACGATAGGATAGTCATTATTAGATTAATAATTATATTTTACACTAAATGATATGAACATAAACATTATACTGTAAAATTTATGTTCAAGTTTTTAATTAGGGGTGGGATTTTAAAACCGGAAACCGGAAAACCGAGCCGAACCGAACCGAAATTTGACAAAAATTGTGATTTTCCCGGTTTGGTTCTTTAGGGGGAAAACTCGGTTCCCGGTTTTCGGTTATAAAACAATGTCCATACTATTACCCGTAAAAACCGAAAATTTGAGTACATATTATAAAATATATTATTTGGGCTTCTCTAACACTTGGTTTGTTGGCCCAATCTTATAATTATATTAACTATATTAAGTGGCCCAAATCTCAATCCTTATATCTAGTTGCCCAACCCAATAACTCATTACCATTTACTCATATTATTTATTATTAATCGATTATTATTATTAAAATTAAACATTTTTACAATTTCAGATTTTCAGGATTTAATTTATCAATTCTCATTTCTCATTTAATTTTAATTCTAAAATCAATATTATATTTTTTTCTCTGATTAAGTGATTGTTTATTAGCATGGTTTTTTATCGCGGGCTATGAAAAATAGCGTCGGGCATTTCTAGCCGCTATTCGACGCTATAGCGCCGCTATGGCATAGTAGCGCTAGGCTGTTTTTGCCGCTATCCGCGCTATTCGCGCTATTTGGCCCGCCAAATAGCGCCGCTATAGCGCCAAATAGTGCGAATAGCGCGAATAGCGACAAAAACAACAATAGCTTGGCGTTAGCTGATCTGAGCCGCTATAGCGGCGCTATAGTGCCGCTATAGCGCGCTATTTAAAACCATGTTTATTAGAGAAATTAATTTTATTTAATGTTATAGTAAAATCCCTTAAAATCGCATAACCAGTTGTTATAATAAATGTAATATTTTTCATCAAATTAATTGGTCATGATATCACAAAATTACAAATATTACATTATTTTTTTAATTTATGCAATCAATATAGTGATTCATATGCAATCAAATTGTTACATACTATCTATTTTAACTCAATGATCAAATTTTAAAACATGATACCATTATTCAACTTATAATTTTAATAGTATATGCATAATTATAACCTATAATACTTTCTGTTTAAAATTTAATATCATTATCTAACTTATAATATTATATGTATATAAATAGCTTATAATATTTTCTTTATATTCGTGCAAATTCACATGGTCGAATACTAGTTAAAACTTTATTTTTATATAGACAATCAATTATACTACTGAATATAGGAAAATAGAAAAAAAAAATAAATTTACGGACGGTTCAATTTAATCAACCTTAAGGGAAGTTAAACGCCAAATTTTTAATTATCATGGTAATAGAATCCTAAGAGGTGATTGCTGTAAATATTTCTCCGGAGTAGAATCGAAAGATTCGAACACCAGGTCGTGCTTCACGAGGAAGGTCAGCTGGAATATTAAGCTCGTCAATTCAAATACAAAAAGGGAAATAAAAGAAATAAAATTCTAAACATACTAATTCAAATGATTGGTTTAATTTTTAAGTATCGAGTACTAGAATTTAAACAACGCAAATTGAAATACCAAGCTAACACGTAAAACAAGCAAGATTTAAGAAGCTAGGGAGTCAGGGATATCCGTTTTGGTTCGAAATGCAATTATCAAACAAGAGATTGTTCGGTTAAGTGATTTGGCTAACCAGCTCGTTCAAGTGCTCATTCTCAATAATTTTTCGTAACAAGAGAACAAACTTAAACGGCAAGTTAACAATTCAATTATACCTAGGCAATACAATTATGAACAAGCCTAGTTTATACGAGCCTATTTCGACCGACTCCTCCCCTTTCGGTTCTAAGAGTCGATTAAAGAGAGCTAGGGGTGTTTAATCAACTAGTCCGTTTAGAATAACCAACGTCAAGAAGAATATATCGAACTCAATTGAAAACAATTGGGGATTGAAGTGTCACTCTCCAACAATTCTCAATATTCGAGCCCGACAATTGAAAAACCCTAGAAAAAGATCAACACGTACAAATAGAACAATCACGAATATGATAATTGCAAATGAATTGAAAACATCAATCCCCTAACCTTAGCATAAAGATTTAGCTACTCATGATCGAATAATCAACACAAATAACCATAATCAAAGTGAACTATCCATGGATTAAATGTATATAAAAACTCACGATTAATGGAAATTAAATGTTGAATACGATAAACATGATTAGCCAAAAGCAATAGCGAAAACCGAGTCTAAATCTTTGTTCTACATGCCAAATTATGAAGAGAATGAAGAAAAAAGGTTTTTTCGACAAGGTACGATCAGAAAACTCTCCCTACCTAGGTAAAAACGTAATCATAATAATAAGAACGTCTGCTGCTTAAAAATCTGATCTCACGCATGTGGCGGCCGCGGAGAGGCTCACTGGCCGCGGTGAAGAAGAGCTCCGCGGCTGCGAGTAATCTCGAGGCCGCGACTTTTCTCCTCTGAAGTTGGGCGTGGGACCTACTTTGTTTGCCGCTGCCGCGGTGAAGGAGAAGTCGAGGCCACGGCCGTGAAATCTGGGCGGAGCTTGTTTATAACGCAGCAGGAGGCCTCGCGCCGTGCTAAGAGCTGTCACACCATGAAGAAGTGAAGTGCCGCGCCGTGGTGGAGATGTCACGCCGTATGGTAGAGGTGTCATGTCGTGTCGTAGATACTCGCCACGCCGTGGTGGCCTTTTCATGCCATGAAGGATGACAGCTGGGCGCAGGTTCTACGCCATGAAGAATGGTCGCGCCGTGGAGGAAAGCTTGCAGCGGCTGAAGAAGGTGGCACCACGTGATGGTCTGGGAAGAGCTGTTGGACTACTGGAGTTATCTCACGATGTGGAGGAGGTGGTTGTGTTGCTCTCACTTACTCGATGAAAGACGACCTCTCGCTTGGCTGGGCCCGATTGACGGATAAGTTCGAGGATGCTGGCGAAAATGGGTGAGTAGCTCCTTGTATTGCTTCATGTCCCGGGCTTGGTTACGCTCATCTGGTATTAAATTCTATTCTCGGGCCCGACTAATATTTTCCTTATATCATATCCTCTCGAGACTTACAACCTGCACACCAACAACGACGAAACAAAAGCAGAAAACGGGAAAAACAAACTAAAAGGAAAGAGAAGACTAAATAAAGGAAAACACGAAATAAACTATAAAACTAACTGAAACCAATAAAAGGACCTAATATGAGGGAAAAATAAACAAAAAATAATAAGGAAAAACGCAACAAAAATGGGACAAACAACTCCCCCACATTAAAACTTTTGTTCGTCCCGAACAAAAAGAAAAGAAAGGATACGAAAAGAAGAAACGATCATGGATAACATTTTCAAATAAGGCAAGTCTCGAATTAATTAACCTAACCGAGGAGACTTCCAATAACCAATCATGCATATCTCAATTACACTCGAATGCAACATTTTGAAAAGACAAACTCTCAAGCACAAAAATATAATAATGTGCCTCACTCAGTTTCTTACATGAATATGAAGTGGGTATGCTCATATTGGTCGGTGATCATGTCTCAACATCAGTTCGCTTATTGTCTATTCATGCTCTAAAACAATCAAAGATAATGAATGTAAATCAAGAGGGCTTTCAAGTTGCATTGTAGGCATCAAAGGAAAAAACAATATAAAGAATAAGTGGCCAAATAAAAAATCACATCCTCGAGCATATAAATTACTCGACTACCTCACCACCTATCCAAAATCAGCACAAAATCGATCGTTCCCATCAAAACTCCATACAAAACAAAATTTGCTCAAGCTGAATTTCACTTCAAGTACTCTACTTTTTTTTTTATATTTTTTTATTACTAAAGGAGTTTACTTTTTCCTAACAAGACCGAGATGTAAGGACAACATTCTCTAGGTTTAAACATTGGAGGTCTTCCAAGTTTCCTAGAGTAGCTTCCCAATACTCATTACTCTTGAAAAATTCCACAAACAAGCGGAGTAGAATCCTTTAGTCCGTCTTGCGAGTCCCCTTTTTTTATATTTTTATTTATTTATTATTTTTTACTTTTTTTTATCAAGCACTCAAGATGCAACTCAAACAAGTTATAAACCTACTCCAAACACAAACTAGACAGCTTCGTCATCATATCAAGTATACTGTAAAGTCACAAATAATTCAATCAAATCGGCTGACAAGAAATACGGCTCAGGCTCAACGGGCTACTCATGAACATATGACTTTAAGGGTCAATGGAAAAGGTTAAAACGAGCAATGTCAAAGAAATGCCTCAATCATTTTCACAATTCACTACTTCAATCAATTTATTTCAGAAAAGACTCAAAGCAAGTTCTGATCAATAAGAATCCAACCAATATCTCTCAAGAAACAAAATAAAGCTTAAACCTCACATAAGGTAAATAAATGTCCAACAAAACAACACATCAAGTTCATCAAAATATAGTGGTCATGATTATCATCACATCTCCTCAACATCATCAACAATCATCAACAAATCTCATCATCACCATGATCCATGCTCGAAAAACACACGAACTGACTCAAGAAAAGACTCTCAAATGAAAGCAGAAAAGAAAGAGAACAACCTAAAAGACTAGACCTGATCAACCATATAAGCACATACTCTTGTAAAAACTCACTCACACTTAAAATCAAACAATGTCATCATTGTCGATCATTAATGCAAAGAAAGTTATCCCATATAGTCAATCAACATAAAGACTAAGACAGAAAAACTAAACCAAAAACGAAAATAAAGAGAAAGGAAAAGATACAGACGTACAGGGCACAGTGACTAGACTAGTCACTGTGAATTCGGTGGTGCAGGTAGAGGGTGGAGGTACTCAGGCCCCGAACAACGGGCCTCTATGAACTCAAATCTCTCGCCCCATTCAGATCAAGGCAGCTCTCCAGAACTCGGCTGAGGAGGGGTCAAATGGCGGTTGGTGTGGCATTCTTTCTCAACTCGAACTCGGTCCTGCAATGACCTCTTCGCGTATGCTTTCATACACGCTTCGTCAACAATCTGCTCAATAGCTCGCATGGACATACATCTCTCTACCAATTTCATCTGCGGCTCAGGCTGGGTATCTCAAATAGAAATGGCGATGGACTCGCCCAACACTGTCATGCTCGCCGTTTTCTTCCTCACATTGATAACGGTACCCATGGTTGCCATGAAGAGTCGTCCAAGGAGAATGGAGTGTTGTTTCCCATTGTCTTCCACGCTCCCCACATCGAGCACTACGAAGTCCACGGGGACTATCAACTTCCCTACTCGAACGAGCACATCTTCCACAATCCCTTCTAGTTGACGGTACGAGCGATCAGTCAACTGTAAGCGCATCCCGGTGGGCTTCAACTTTCCTAACCCGAGTCGGTAATAAACTGCAAGTGGCTTGAGGTTAATGTCTGCTCCCAGATCAAGCAACCCCGATGTCTCTTCCCCATTCTCGAAGGCCATGTGATCACGAAGCCTCCGAGATTCTTCTCTTTCTTCGGCAAGTCACGCTGGAAGACACTCGTCGCCTCGCAGATAATCAGCTCCTCACCATTTTCAAATGGTTTTTTGTGCGTGGCGACTTCCTTGAAAAATCGTGCATAGCCCGGTGTCTTCTTCATCACATCAACAGACGGTAGGTCACCATTTGCCCTTCTCAACATCACATAGAGGTCACGCATCATCTGTTGATCTTTCTCTTTCAAAAGTCAGCTCAAAAATAGAATCCTCGGTCTGTATGTATTCGGGGCTCTGTGTAAAGTAGGCTCGGGCGGCAGTGTAACTGGGGTCTCTGCTTTCTGTCCTTCCTTCATCGAACCCTCTAGCTCGGGCATAAGCATCGTGACCGATTTTACATGCTCTGGCTGGCTCGACAGCTTCACTTTGTCCAATTCAGTCTCGATGGTCCCAACCCGTGTGGCCATCTGGCCAACTTGCGTCTCGAGATGCTTAATGGATTCATCCTTATTGGTGATAACGTTCAGTATCTTGTCTAGCTTGTCGTCCATGCCCGGTGGGGTTGGTCCTTCGGGTGCTGGCAGCCTTAACATTCCCCTCGATTGCTGCCGCGGGACAAAGTTGGTTTAAGGTGGCTGTTGAAAGTGGTTGTTGGACCATGAGAAATGAGGGTGGTTTCGCTACCCCGGGTTGTATGATTCTGATAATTCTGCAATGCATTTACCTCAGTATTCTGGCCTCCGTAGCTCGACTCGATAGCCGCTGGGCATACCTCTAAATTGTGTCCCTGAACTCCACATTCTCCACAAGCACTCACGACCATAGCCTGAATCGGCGAGGAATTTCTAGCATTCAATACCCTCATCTGCTCCGTGAGCTCGGCCAGTTGCTGGGCCATGGCATTATTGCTCAATCCCACCTCATTCACCGTCGACCTCTTTCCTCTGATGCTCTTTTGAGACGAGTTTGCACTCATCGTCTCATATATCACCATCATCTCCTCCGTCGTCTGCGCTCCAATTTTCCCTCCGATTGTAGTATCCACCATGTATTGTAAGTTCTGGTCGAGGGAGTCGTAGAAACAATTCGCCAATAGCTATGGAGAGAGATTGTGGTGGGGGCACTGCCTCTGGAGGTCCATGAAACATTCCCAAGCCTCGTGAAGAGGCTCGTGCGATAGTTGAGTAAAGGAGACTATCTGAGACCGGATGTCTTGGGTCTTGTGGTGGGAATAGTACTTTCCGACGAATTTAACATAGACTTCTGTTCAAGTTGTGAGAGAATCTGGGGCGAGTGTCATGAACCACGCCTTGGCCTGGTCCTTTTAAGTCTCTGGGAAGCACCACATTTTATGAGTCCTCGTCAACCCATGCAGACGAAACGTCTGGAGGACGTTATAAAACTTCCGGATGAAGTGGAGTGGGTCCTCATTGGCAAGCGCGTGGAACGATGGGAGCTGATTGTAGTGGACCACCCTTAGCTCATAGTTGCAAGCGACTAGTGGCAACCGGTTGAAAGATGTTATTGGCCCGATTATGAACTGAGCCAGGTTCTGGAGGATGTTACGAGGTGGTTGTTGTTGTTCAGCCATGTTCGAAGTACTCCCCTCGGATGACTTGGGAGAAAGTTTGCCTTTTTTGGGTGATTCAAGAGTAAGCTCGTCCAGCAGCTCTCTCAGACTCTCGTTGATTGACTTGTTGATCGGAGATAGTATACGTCTACTCCTGGTACACATACACTCAGACAACAAAGGGTTACGAGCAACAACGGTAAACAAAAGAGAAAAACAAATAAAAATAAAACAAAAACTAACACCTAAACAAATAAAAAGAAGCCAAGAGAAGCACATAAAAAATGAAAAGAATAAGCGCACAAAATAAACCTAAACCTTTCCCGGCAACGACGCTTATTTGTTGTAAATATTTTTCCGGACTAGAATCGAAAGATTCGAACACTGGGTCGTGTCTCACGAGGAAGGTCAGCCGAAATAACACAAAAAGGGAAATAAAAGAAATAAAATTTCTAAACATACTAATTCAAATGATTGGTTTGATTTTTAAGTATCGACTATTAGAATTTAAACAATGCAAATTGAAATACCAAGCTAACACGTAAAACAAGCAAGATTTAAGAAGTTAGGGAGTCGGGGATATCCGTTTTGGTTTGAAATGTAATTATCAATCAAGATATTGTTCGGTTAAGTGATTTCACTAACTGGCTCGTTCAAGTGCTCATTCTCAATAACTTTTTGTAACAAGAGAACAAACTTAAACGATAAGTTAACAAGTCAATTAATACCTAGGCAATACAATACGAACATGCCAAGTTTATACGAGCCTATTTCGACCGACTTCTTCCCTTTTGGTTCTAAGAGTCAATTAAAGAGGGCTAGATGGTGTTTAATCAACTTGTCCGTTTAGAATAACCAACGTCAAGCAAGAATATATCAAACTCAATTGAAAACAATTGGGGATTGAAGTGTCACTCTCCAACAATTTTCAATAATCGAGCCCAACAATTGAAAGACCCTAGAAAAAGATCAACTCGTACAAACAGAACAATCATGAATATGATAATCGCAAACGAATTCAAAACATCAATCCCCTAAACCCTAGCATAAAGATTTAGCTACTCATGATCGAATAATCAACACAAATAACAATAATCAGAGTGAACATATCCATGAATAAATGCATATAAAAACTCACGATCATTGAAAATTAAATGTTGAATTCAATAAATACGATTAATCCAAAAGCAATAGCAAAAACCAAGTCTAAATCTTTGTTCTACATGCCAAATTATGAAGAGAATGAAGAAAAAAGGTTTTTTTGACAAGGTACGATCAAAAAACCCTCCCCACCTAGGTAAAAACGTAATCATAATAATAAGAACGTCTACTGCTTAAGAATCTGATCTCGCGTATGTCGCGGCCGCTAAGAGGCTCACTGGCCACAGTGAAAAAGAGCTCCACGGCCGCGAGTCATCTCGAGGTCTCGACTTTTCTCCTCTGAAGTTGGGCGTGGGACCTGCTTTGTTCGCCGCGACCGCGATGAAGGAGAAGTCGCGGCCGCATCCGTGAAATCTGGGCGAAGCTTGATTATAACGCAGCAGGAGGTCTCGCGCCGCGCTAAGAAGAAGAAGTGAAGTGTCGCGCCATGGTGGAGATGTCACGCCGTGATGTGGGTCCTCGTCGTGCCGTGGTAGAGGTGTCAGGCCGTGCTGTGGGTCCTCGCCGCGCCGTGGTGGCCTTGTCACGCCGCGAAGGTTGGCAGCTGGGCGCAGGTGCTACGCCATGAAGAATGGTCGCGCCGTGGAGGAAAGCTTACAGCGGCTGAAGAAGGTGGCGTCGCGTGATTGTCTGGGAAGAGCTATTCTACTGATGGAGTTATCTCACGATGTGAAGGAGATGGTTGTGTTGCTCTCACTTACTCGTTGAAAGACGACCTCTCGCTTGACTGGGCCCGATTGACGGATAAGTTCGAGGATGCTGGCGAAAATGGGTGAGTAGCTCCTTGTAATGCTTCATGTCCTGGGCTTGGTTACGCTCATCTGGTATCAAAATTCTATTCTCGGGCCCGACTAATATTTTCTTTATATCCTATCCTCTCGAGACTTACAACCTGCACACCATCAACAACGAAACAAAAGCAGAAAACAGGAAAAACAAACTAAAAACAAAGAGAAGACTTTTTTTTCACAACGATAGATTTTATACCATAAGAGAAAAATGAACTGTACAAAGGATACAATGTGCCTGCTAGATGCAGAATACAAGAACCACCACATCCGGTGCCTTGATACAAACACAAAATGAACAAATCAACTAACAGTTCCTGGCGTAGGCTGAGGTATGAAGTCCAATATAGCTAATTGAATGAGCTTGCTAATTCAGGAGAATCAGCTAACCAAAAAGGGTGAATCAGCCACTGAACTGAATACCTAGCAATCCACCACAACTACAAGAGAAAGGTTGGGAAAGCAAACTGAAAGAAAACAAACAAAGCAATAAAACACAAAACTAGCTACACAACTACACAAAAGCCAGTTGCAGGGCATAAGACTCAAGAGTCTCTGAACTCCAACCATGCTGAAGCTGCTACTTGGACTATAGTGAATTCAGGCAGCCAGTGGTTTTGGAAGACCCATAGATTTTGGGCTTTCTAGAGCCACCAAAGTGTATAGATGGTGATATGGGATATTATATACTCAAGGATAACCGGCCTACTTGGCCGGTTGAGAAGGTTAAACTGAGGGGAAGCCAAGCCAAAAGAGTGGGAAGATCGAATATTCAGATAATCGACCAGACGCCTGATCGAGCAAACAACTCGACCTCGACAGATCGATCAATTCGAGGAACCAACAGTCGGCCTAGTTGTGGGCGCGTGCATCACAGGCGCGCGTAAGAGCCTCTAACTGAAATCTCCAGAGAATATTTACCCCATGTGTTGGGGGAACACGTGTCGACAATGTATTGGGGAATAGCGATAACTACCTCTGACGGACTCAATGCCTGGCACCACCTCTAACATGTGCGCGGCGTGTCAGAGTACGGACGGGCAGCCCGGGCAGCCAACTCATCCCTATCCGGGCAGCTATTAGGGCAGGTATGTTACCCCTATATAAAGGGGGTGAGCCTTTTTCCTTAGACACACTCTATTCATTACTCAATTCCAGTTTACTCATACACATACTGACTTAAGAATCGGAGGCTCTTCACCAGACCCAACCCTCGGTGTGAGAGTTACTTGCAGGTTTCCGGCGTTCTACCGGCGAGGACAGGAGCCAATCTACTCTAAACCGGATCTAGACGCTTACACTTGCATTAGATGGTGAGTTGGATTCTTTGTTCAGCCATGGCATTAAGTTTGAGGGAGCAAAGTTTTGTCCACCAATCAAATTTTTGTCCACCATTGCTTAAATTTATGAGTGCAGTCCTCTAGGCCATCCCATTGTACATCAGCTAGTTTTCAGACTCTTGATGATTTTGGGCAGTGAAACATGACGTGCTCAATGGTTTCATTCTCTTCCCTACAAGTTTTACATATTGGATCAAACACTTTGAGCCTGTGGTTGAGAGCATTATTAACTGCCACTGAGTTGTTAAAGCATTTTTAGACAAGGTGTTTTAGTTTCCCTGCAACCCTTGTAGACCAGATCATGTTCCTTGCTCTTAGTAAGTCTTTGGCTTGAGAGCTACTGCCTGGAATATCTAGCTTCCTTCACTTCTCTTCCACCAAGGTTTTGTAGACCTCTGCCACAGTTACTTTTCCAGAAGGGTTGTGCAGCCATAGGAGCTTGTCTATTGAGTTAGGGTCCATATCCTTGATCTTGAGGATGGCATCACTCTCATCAGTAGGAAAGGCAGATTTCACAAGTTCCACATTCCAATTCCTACTTGTTTCATCCATTAGTTCTTGCACCCAGGTAAGCCTGCTTTGCCAGGGGTTGAGGGGTTTAGGTTTGTGAGAAGGGAAGGAGGGGATCCATGGGTTATTCTAGATACTTGTGCTTGCTCCATTGTTGATTCTGAAAATCACATTTTGGGAAAAGAAGTTTGTGGTTTTTCTCCAGCTGGCCCAGAGCCAAGAGGCATTGGTCTTTTGCTTGGAGGATAAAATAGTGGTGTTAGGGAAGTATTTAGCTTTGAGTACTCTGCTGACTAGAAGCTCAGGGTTGTTGTGCAGTCTCCCAATCTGTTTGGTTATAAGGGCTTGGTTCATGAGTTGAATGTCATGAAATCCCAGTCCTCCTTTCTCTTTTTTAAGAGTCATGAGTGACCATGCTTTCTAGTGGATCCCTGTTGAGCCTTCCTTTTTGTTTCTCCACAAAAAGTTAGAGAAATGTTTGGCAAGCTTTGCACAGGTGGTCTTGGGGAGGATAAAGCAGGACATTGCATAAAGAGGAAGGGCTTCTAGCACAACTTTTAAGAGGACTTCCTTACCTGCAAGAGTTAGAAAGATGTTTTGCCAACTAGATAGTCTTATTAGCACAACATCTCTATGTAAGCAAAGGTTTCCAGTTTAGATTTCTCAATGCCTAGAGGGAGACCTAGGTACTTAGATGAGTTTTGTGGCTGGATTCCCATCAGGATATTACAGATTTGGCTTTTGACATGGGGGGGGAGTGTTTATGCTGAAGTATATAAAGGATTTTTGGAGGTTGACACACTGGCTTGTGATGGCATTGTACTGGCTCAGGATTTTTAGGGTAAGGTGAGCTTGAGTGGTGTTGGATTTAGTGAATAGTAAGGTATCATCAGCAAACATGAGATGGGTGAGTTTAGGGCTGTTTCTGCAAATCTGAATGCTAGAGAATTGGCCTGAT
Source organism: Striga hermonthica (assembly GCA_902706635.1). Taxonomy (NCBI): domain Eukaryota; kingdom Viridiplantae; phylum Streptophyta; class Magnoliopsida; order Lamiales; family Orobanchaceae; genus Striga; species Striga hermonthica. Next base: position 23,350,807 of record CACSLK010027752.1, on the reverse strand, counting down.
GAAGAGAGATTGTTAATTATGGTTGAGAGCACTTAAGAAACCAACAAGAATATGTAAGGAGATAAAGGATCTCCTTGTTTTATCCCTCTGGTAGGCAGCATGTAACCACAGACTGAGCCATTCACATTAAATGAAAAAGAAGTTGAGTTTAAACAAGCCAAGATCCATTTGATAAAAGAGCTATGAAACCCAAGCCTAGCCATGATGTTTCTAACACAGGACCATTCCACTCGGTCAAAGGCTTTGGACATATCCAATTTGATGGCCATGTAACAAGAGTTTCATGTTCTGTGATTATTCTGAAAGTGGAGAACCTCATGAGCTAGGATTACATTGTCTAGGATCTGTCTATTAGAAAAAGTAGATTGGGTGTCACTGATACAGAGGTGAAGAACAGATTTTATTCTATTTAAGAGGATTTTGGAAATTACCTTATAAGTAACACTACATAGACTAATTGGTCTAAACTGTGAGACTTTTTCAGTTTTTTGAACTTTGGGAATTAAGGTGATAAGGGTATGGTTTATACTTTTCAGCATTTTCCTAGATTGAAAGAAACTGGAAATCAAAGCACAGAGATCAGATTTGATTAATTCCCAGAATTGATGAAAAAAGGTGGAGGTCATACCGTCTTGTCTTGGCGCTTTGTGAGGGGAGATGAAGAAGAGTGCAGTATTGATTTCAGCTTCTTCAATCATAGCAGTGAGTTAAGTGTTCATGGAGTCTGTGATCACTTGGTGGCTGTCATCTAAAATGGGGTTATTGCAAGAGGGGTATTGAAAAGAAAAGAGGTCTTTGTAGAAGTTCTCAATGCACTGGCAATATCATTCAAGGATTCACTTACAGAGGCATCATCACTGATGAGTCTTGTAATTTTGTTTCTCTTCCTCCTCTGAGTGGTGTGTGCATGGAAGAACTTAGAGTTCTTATCACCATGTTTGAGCCATGAAACTCTGGACTTCTGATACTGGTGTTGTTCCTCTGATTTGTAGATTTCATTTAGCTCTTTTTGAATTAAGTCCCATTTTTGCCAATCTCTGAGACCACCTTCCCATATGAGCTCAGCCAATTGTCTGCGCAGCTTTTCAATCTTCTTCTCATTATCAGATTTGAAGTTGCAGCTCCATTTGAGTAGTTGCAGCAACTTGATATTTTCCTGGAAACAGAACATTGGGGTGCCAGATTGGAAGCAGTTTTAAGAATGAGTGACCACTTCTGTTATGCCCTCTCTCTTCAGCCATCTACTGTCAAAGATAAATCTTTTCTTGGTTTTCTTGACTTCAGGGTATGTGTTCATGCATATTTGGCTGTGGTCAGAGGAACTTTTGAACTCATTTATGACTATGGTAGTATGGTGTTTGGGTACAGTGTGAGCCATCCCAAGGAGCAGAAGACTCTGTCAAGTTGTTCTTCAACATACCCTTCCCCATGCCTGTTGTTCCCCCAGGTAAACTTATGCCCTGTCAGCTCAATATCTTGCATCGCCATCAAAGAGATGAACCTATTAAAAGCACTGAATGAGGACAGAGGTCTAGAATTTCCCCATTTCTTATCTTCTGTGTAGGTGATCTTATTCCAGTCTCCCCCTATGAACCAGTAGTCTCCCCATTTCTGTTAAGCTTGTAAAAGGTATTGCCATTGCTCCCTTCTTGTTATCTGATTTGTGCTGGTATATATGAAGGAGCCCCAACATGTTTGATTAATGGCTTCATCCCAGAATTCCACCTGGATGCAGAATTCTGATTTTAGGATTTGGAAAATTTGGATGTCTGGATCTCAGATAAGCAGCAATCGCCACTGATTCCTATAGGGTCAATAACAGTCCAATTGTTACCTACTCCGAGCTTCCTGCAAACTGTATTTACAAATTTTCTTTTTTTTTTTTGTTTCAGAGAAAAAAGCAAAAGAGGGTTGGTGGAATCTCCAAGATTCCTTGAGCTGGGAAATTGTAGAGGCCCCACCCAGGCCTCTACAATTCCACAGGGTTGTCTTCATTGATCAATGTGGGGCCAGTTGGGGCTGGCTTCCTCCACCCTTGAGAGAGAGAGTTTCTGCTTTTTCTTGCCTGGTGATGAGTCTAGTTGGCTGGGGTTTTGATTGTTATCTGCAGGTTCTGATATGCTTAGCTGCCTTTTGTTTCTGGTGGATCTGGTTGAGTTCGCTAAAGCAGGGGGGACAATGGTTGTGGGCTTCCTTTTCCATTTTTTAGTAGAGGATGTCTGGCCACTGGTTGGTTGCGTGGGGTCAAGAGGAGATGATGATGGGGTGGAGGTGAGGTGCATAACTGTAACACCCCGACTTATCAGAGTAAATTTTTTTCGCAACTTATTTCAAAAAT